>BGPT01001229.1:10121-42423 GCA_003297045.1 Symbiodinium sp. clade C Y103 | reverse complement strand
CAGCAATCGATTTGGTATGATACAAAAAAGTTAAAACAAACAGCAAACTGTAATAAACAGCGATAGATGTAAGAAAGTTAAGTGCATAACTTAGAACAGTGGAAGCTCCCCTAAAGGTCATTATAAACATCTGCTGAAGGTGGTCTAGTGTGACACCTGCAACCACCCAGGATGAATTCAGATAACGATGTTGATGTTGAAAAATCATAAACAAACACTGCCAAAACAGGAGGTNNNGCAGCTGCAAACATGAAAAGCAATGTCTCCATCGAATTACCTTTGTTGTTCCAGTGTCTAGTGGTAGCCCATTGGTTATGGGCAGGATCTCTTTGGATCGCTTTGGCAATTTCTGTCCACAAAAAGTTAAAGGAATAATGGGGGATCTGAAGCTGTGAATTATCCCTAGGGCTCCTATGAAAAACATGAGCAAATTGCCAATAAGCCACATCGGTGAAACAGGTGCAAACGGCACTCANCAAACGGCACTCAGAGGCTGGAGGGAGTTGTTGGTGAAGGTGTTCATGCCAAAGTAGATGTCCATGTAAATGGGGGAAAACTGACTGAACTCTCCGATCGGCGCTGCAATGTAGTAGAAGTCGCACTCATGTTGGGAAAGGGGGATGAGGATCGTGTCCATAAAGGCAATGTCGTTGAGGTTGTCAGGGAAGTAGTCAATGTCGTCAGGGTCAATGGAGTTGAGAGCTGAGGTTACCACCAAGGAATCCCAAGGGATGTTGATAATTCGATCTGGATCAATGNCAGTGTTGTCTGTGAATGAAGTCGACCATCGGTCAAGGATGTGATTCTGTTGATATCGAGTGTATTTGTCGATGTTGTCTGCATACCATTGGCAGGTGAAGGGAAGATCAGCGAGTAGTCGATCATTGATGAAGTAAACTGAATTGAGGTAGTCGATAAGGTCCTTGTCAAAGTTGGGGAGCCTGAACTTTGTCTTGACTGGGTGTGGGAAAGGAAACCAATCATCGGTTCTGGGGTCAATGAAGTAGAAGAGGATGAAGTAGAGTGGCCAATCTTCAAAAGTGAATGACGTGAAGTCAGGGTCAATGCCAATCCATGGGAGCCTCGTCTTGGACAAGTCGAGCTGGAACTTGCCATGTTCTGGATCATAATGGAATGTGTCTGGGGCTGNATCCAGGTCAGAGAGGTCGACATCCTTTGCTGCAAGGGCTTCAAGAAAGTCCTCTGGGGCCAAGTCTGATGATGAGGTAGCTGAAGTAGATGAAGTAGTATGAACTGGTTGGGCAGGTTCTGGAAGAGGAGGTTCTGGTGGTACGTCTTGAGAATCAGACTGCTTCACTTCGGCCATGGCGCAGGTCAATGGATGTGCAGTCAATAAATGTTGAAAACAGAAATGGAAACAATCACAAACACTATAAAGGATAATTCCAAACACCATGTGGCAAAGTGGTAGTGGGGCATAAGTCCCTAATTGGTGTCAGTGGGTCCCAGGATGTCAAAGACAAANTCCAAACACCATGTGGCAAAGTGGTAGTGGGGCATAAGTCCCTAATTGGTGTCAGTGGGTCCCAGGATGTCAAAGACAAACACATGAGGGAAAACAACCCAGTGCAGTGTTGGGCAGGCATGTCAAACAGCATGTGCTGACTGTGTGGCACAGCTNACAAACACATGAGGGAAAACAACCCAGTGCAGTGTTGGGCAGGCATGTCAAACAGCATGTGCTGACTGTGTGGCACAGCTAGGCTTGTGCCAAATGCCTTGTGCCTTTCAATGTCTTTAAAAAAATCCCTTCAAGAAACAGAACATGATCCGCAAAGACCAGGATTGCCGGGCATGGACAAATGAACGCTCTCTTGCTGATGCTCCATATATTCACACCCCTCAGATCCAGTTCCGTAGTCGTTTGATGCTATGAACTCAGGTTTTGGGCAACTGGTTTTGCTGGAATGGCAAAATGGCATCCTTGAAATTTCTCGGGTACCTTCTGGGTCATGGATACTAGACAGTGTTTTTTGAGGCAACTTAGTCAGATTAATCAGCATGGGGCAGGTGGCCAAACAACACCCCGAAGACCAAACCGTTCCCCGTCAACAAATCTATATGCATATAGGAACCGCATCAATCACTACAAACATGATTCCAATGATTCCATACTATTCTGATGATGGTAAATGCTTCTACGGAACTTCTACGTTTTCTTTTGGTAATCTTCTATACATGAGAATGCCTATACCATCCTATATCAAAACAGTCAGTCCATTGAAACACAACCAGGCGTCCTGAAAGCTGACTCTGGGAATAGCTCCGCTGCAGCAGCAGCCGCGAGAAAATCATCTGGAAAACCTCAGCTGAAACAACAACTGGTTGGTGATTGAGCCAACCCCTCGAAGAATATAAGATTAGCCGTCGTGGATCGTGATCCCAGCTATATGGTTAAAAACAAAAACACGAATCTGAAACCACCACCGCCAACCAATCATCTTATTGGCTTTCTACGGTTTTTGCCATCAACCATGGGGATACGATCGAGAAATCATCGTTGATTGATGTTGCTCTGCATGGTCCAGAGAACTATTGCAGAGTGCTATCAACCGGGTTTATTGGAGGTATTTTCATGATTGATTGGTCACGCTGAGGCAGTTGGTTCAACCTTTTTCTTGGGTTTATCAACTTAAGCGCATTTCATGTTCTCTCAGTGCTGCTGGGTTTTGATCTTTCCAGGCTCTTAACTCAGGAAACTTTGAAAAGCGTAAAACACTTCGAGATTTTTTTCACCTGACCTGTCCTGTTTTTGTCGGATAAATATCAATTTCCAAACCCCTAATCTGCCCCATAAATAGCCAACAAATGAGCATTGTTATACACCCGTCAGAAAATCCCAAGACTAGAATAGTGGTTGGTTTTCATGGGGCTGCGAGTTTTTAAAAAAGGATACTATAGTCCCCTTCTTTGTCATCAGCCAGCCACGAGTGAACAATGTCATCCTTTCATCGTCAAATGTTTGATGCTGAAGCCTCTCATGTCAACCCCGGATGAATAGAGTGATACCTTCCCTATCACGAAATCCTGGGTCAACATGTAGAAGATTTTATAAGTATATTGATCATGTTAAATCATCATCATTTCACAAACACAAACACCTGGATGCGTTTAATGGCTCAAGTGCTGGGGGAACTGCAGCTCAAGCAGCCAGGAATAACTTGGACAGCACTGGCAGGATTTCGCCTGCGGAAACCACCAGGGTCTGTGAAGAAACACTAAAGAAATTCCCGGAAAATTTGGGATCTCCACAAGAAAAAACTGAGGGGGGAGTTAATTTTAGTGGATGTGTCAAAGCTGCTAAAATCTGCTAATTGGATCTAATTGGAACGCTTTGGGTGTGTCTGAAACTGGAGTATACCCCCGAAAACGGCGGGTTTGCTAGGGAATATGATTCACCAATGCATTCGACGATTTCCCCATAATTTGAAACGAACCGGTTGTTGGGACCCCCGTACCTTATCTATTGTTATTGTCTATACCTATAGAGTACTAAATAGAATACTATAGAATATAGAGATACCATGACCGAGCAGAAATCCAACAGCCCATGATCCAGTGCTCTCCAGGCCTGGCAAACTCTTGGCGCTCAACATGCCCAGCAGCACCGAACCAGCTTCCAACGCGCCTCGGAGGCGCCAAGGTGACGCTGTTACCAATGGATTTTCATGGATTGTCCTCATAGCAACCACATTGCAACCACCAGGTATGTATCAAACATGCTAGTGATGCTAATGATCGCAGGTCAATGATGGTCAACGGCCACACTTCCAATTAGATCCCAAACCTTTTCGCCTTTAAACAATTCTCCAGATTTCTGTTGTATGACTCCATCAAGATCCACCTCTTGCCATGTTCAACCAGAGCTGCCGATGGATGCGAAGGTCTGCCATCGTTCTTTGGCAAATCTCAACTGACCATCCGACACAGCACCTCGCCGGCGGGGTGACCGGCCTGGATGCATTGGGGATATAGCCTGCAACAATAAGTGGGATACTTGGGGTATAAAATGGAATATAATCAACCATTTCCTGGGTATTATATTCTGTTTATCATGGGACGATTTGATTCTATGATGTGGTTCGAACCTGACTCACCATGAAAGAATTAGGGAACAGGGATACAACTATAGCTCCCGACAGCTCCCTGCCAATCCATCCATGCCGTGTTAAGCTATAATTTTAGCAGGGCATGGATTTGTATTGTATGTTTATGGTGATTTTATTTAAACAAACTTTAAGAACGTTTCTAGCAAGACATACGTTGGCATCCAAGCTCACAAATTCCATGCAAGCATATGCAAGCATTGGAAATTAGATACAGTACTTACATATTATACATACTATCCTTGTGCACCAAAAAAAATAACCTGTTAATCTCCCAAAGCAAGACACCCAGGACTGGACAATTATCATCATACACAGTCATGAGTCATATCCCCACATTTCATTGATGTAGTTACCCTCCAGTATAATATTGGCTATTGAAATCCCCACCATTTGATGATCACTTTCCTTAGAAAAAAAAACATGCTTTTTCCACATCTTATCATGTTAGTGATATACTACAGTATATATGTTATAGCAGTACATATCTAATTATATCTTAAATGAATAAATAAATGAATAAATAAACAATAAATGAATCAAACAATAAAAAAACAATATATATATATATATATATTATGTATTGTTATATCATATCCCCATGTCAGTTGGTTTCATACCCATCTATCCCGTTGAATCCTCAGCCCTGCGATTCCGATTTGCCCGCCTCGACTTCGGTTGACGAGCAAGGCGCTCCAGTATGCGAAGACATAGCCTGCATTGTGGCATTCGAACCTCCAATTGTAGGGGATTTTCATGGATTTTCCATTGCCGTGATTGATTACCAGATAAGGAATCATAGATACCATGCAATCTGACATGCTTTGAAAACCTGTGTCATACCAACCACTGGCAGCCACTGGCAACCGCCCATCCAAGGCAGGGCGCACCGAAGGTGGTGAACTGCGCCAAGAAAAACACGTAATCGCCCAAAGGCACCAGAGCCACTTTGTACAAAACTCGATTCACCTTGCGGAAACCCGGAAGTGGAGAAAAATGGATCCACAGGTTGACAAACCATGGTTCTTTGTCACCGTCAGGGTTCATGAGTCAACAACGTTCTTTCGTATTGTGGTAAGATCCCCAATGTGGGATGGGTCCGAACCTCTAATCCCACCTCTGGGGGTTCAACATCCACTCCATCCACAAAGGTATCAGGGTGAACTCCTCATAGCCATATTATTTCTGATTAAACTAACATTCCATCTCATCTGCTGCCCCCAATCTCCATGGAGATGACCACTGAGTTTCTCATCCATCACAGATACTTGCGACTCGATGAGTGGCTCGTAGCATCTCTCCAGTTGGATCGACCCAGAAGCCTGTCTGTTCTTGAATGGATTTCTCATACAAAAAATGGCAAACCAAGTGTGGTCCCAACAATTTCTGACCCATACCCAAATCCTACCATGTCAAATTGGTTGAAACACACTCCGCTTCAACACGGCAACCGGAAAATCAATCGGTTCGAGACAACTCACCTCTTCAAAAAATGGCTGTTTCCCAGTGCCAAATTGCCTTAATTGATTGGCAAAGGTTGGGAATCTCATTGATATGGGAAAACCCACGGGAAAACCATGGAAAACCCGTATCCCATCATATCCCATCATATCCCATCCTATCCCATCTTCATTGGTATCCATGAAAAATCACATCTGTTCATATTCATCCCATGTGGTATTTTTCCGCCAAGGTCACGGTGGCCAGCAGGGCGGTCAACAGCATCAAGCCACCACCCCTTGGCAGCATGGCCAAGGAGTGGAATATCCGAGGTCAACGGATTGGTTGAAGGGTTGGTTCATTTTCCAGGAAACTTCAGGAAACCATGATGAAGTTTCCTGTAAATACCGGAACTTCTTAATGGTCCTCATGATTTTTACCTGAACAACCAATCCCGGGAAAATGATGGATAATGTCTAACTAAATGATGAGGATCTGATATTTATATTATATGCTTTTCTTTCTGATTGGTATTAATTTGTGACTGACACGATAAGCTAATAAACAAGAACAACCAATAAAGATGGGTACAACATGGGATAAGATCAGCCACTTTAAGTATTTCTCCATGAACCACAATTGGTCCATAGCGCAGACCGAAGAAACGTTGCTCCTTGGATCAGCTCTGCAAGGGGCAGAAAATACGACTGATAAACTCTGCGACTGGTTGTTATAGAGGTTAACACCCATGAATCTAGCACAGTTTTTTGCGTGTTTCAATCGACATAGTTGGGATTGGTTTGTATATCTTGTGGGGTGTACATAGAATTTGGAGTCTCAATATGTTCCAACCATTCATTCTGAAATTCCACCCTATTCTGAGCACCCCCAACAGCAGCGTCGAGGAAGACTCAAGGCCTTGAAAGTAGCCTGGCCAGTCAGATTGATCAGCTAATCGGGCTTCCCAACTACGATGCTTATTGGGATGGGCATATAAAGAATCTTTGGGAATCTGTCAAAGTTAGCAAAACTGGTGGATTTAATCAAGGACACATGAATATAAACCAACAATACAACAAGGGGGAGTCCGCCTTGTTCATGGGAAACCGTTAAGAACATCATCTTCTACAGGTGCTCCTGGAGACGTGCTTTGAATTTTTCTTTGTATGTTAGGACATGAATTTCTATTGTATTTCGAGTGATGTTTCATCACCCCCCATGTGGACATATACCATGATGGGCTTGGATCGCAGTTCTTACACTATTTTTTATTTTTTTACCTAATTTTACTGGTATGTATGACCTCATACCAAATGTGCGCATTGAGGCTTCCTTGTCCCCACGTTCTGCATGATCATCTCCTTCGCGGCGATCTATCTTCCAGGGTCTGTTGCGCGTTGCGTTATCGCTCTGAGAGTCAAGGGCCCAGAAACCTGTGATTGACAACCTGAAACTCTGAACAGTCGGTCACCTATGGAGCCCCAATGTGAGATTGGAAGATCAGATTATATTCCTTCAAATCGTGGGCATACAAGTCCAACTTCACAGCGTAATTACAGTGGAGCATTGGTCAGACTAGCCTCCAGTCATACAAGCGAAGGTGCGCTTATTATCATCCAACATCCCCTGGTCAATGTTTGGAGTAGCTGGATTATGTGCCTGCTGATGGTCCTATTGAGTAGAAGCTTTCCTCAACAGCTGCCCTAACATCAGAGGCCACTAGCGTATATGTGATTGGCATGGGTGAGATATGTGGACTACATGTTTTGCAACAACATGTATCAATGGTTTACCTTCAGTTGCTTGTTGGGATTGGCTAAACTTGTCAACCAGTCATATGAAAGCTCAAGTTATGTGTCTATCAAACCGGAGATTCTTTGCAGAGCCAAGTGCAAATCAATGATATCCACTTGAATCCTCGCTGGGCTTACATGAGTCTATGAAGTTTCAAAGTATTATAACCTTTGGGGAAAATGGGAATGGTTCATTCATGTATATATGTACATACTTGCATACACACTGTGTATGTATGTATGTATGGATGTATGGATGTATGGATGTATGGATGTATGGATGTATGGATGTATGGATGTATGCATGCATGCATGCATGCATGCATGTATGTATGTATGTATATCATATGTAAATACTCTATACTGTGTATATATATATAAATGATAATATATGATTCCATAATATGTACACACACACATATGTATATATATATATATATATGAGTCTTTATTAATAAGTCTATGCATGTATATACCCACATTCACATATATATATATATACATATACATACGCCTACATATGTATATATATATATATGTATATATATATGTATATATATATATATGTATAAACATATGTATATATATATGTATATGTATATATGTGTATATTACATAAATGTATATATATATATATATGTATATATATATATAATATATTGTACTATATACACATTTATACACGCACATATTACAGTATATGTCCCAAAAAATACAGTCATAGCTTCCCCAGCACGAACAGCCTCGTTTGGCACCACGACGTAGTGCTACTATTAGCAGCACCATCAGTACGGCCACAAGACCTTGGAAACTTCCCGATCTCTGAGGGTTTGTCTGAAAATGGTGTACCCCCAAATCCATTGGTTGATGGCTATAATTATCCCATCTAAATGGCTATAATTGGGGGTATACACCATTTCCACTTCACGAGTCCATGCTAAATGTAGAAGAGTTCCCCTAGCCTCTCTGAGAAACAACCCACCAAGAGGAACAACTTCGCATGAATTGAATCAACCAAGTCATCACCCGAAGGGGCAGAACAGTTTGATGCGCTGATGGGATCAGCAGTTTCAAGAGGTGATCATCCACACATGGGTGACTTGCCGATGCCATGTTTGATAACTCGAGGGCAGCCCAACATAATGGATGGTCCGCTTAAACACAAACAACATCAAACAACATCATAATGGGGCTGTGGTTCCAATGCTCTCTCAACTTTCTGAGTTTGTCTGGAAACAGGCTATCCCAAAACCCCAATGGTTTATTGAAATTTCCCTCTTAAATGGCCATATATTGGGGATACAGCCCATTTTCAGAACATCATCCCATTCCAAGAGACATCGCCAGGGCAGCACTGCATCGGACTCGCTGTCGGGAGCTCCATGTGTCGCCATGGCAGTCTCGGTCATTGCTGGTGGAGTCGTTCGGCTGGAGATCCTGCTGGGAGGAATGGAAGCTACCAAAACATCTCTGTTTTTTTAATGGTTTTTCCAGTTATTTCAAATGTTCACAAGCCAGTATCACCCCGCCTAGCCATCATTTGTGGGTCTACTTTTAAAATATCTTCATGTGCGGCTTCTACCTCTTGTCTAATTTATGAAAAAATGGAACAATGGAATTTCCTGGTGTTGTGATGACTCTCCGTTTCGTTCAGTTCATGACTCTCATGGGTGTTTATCCAACTCGGAGTATGCTAAACATGCTCCAAGATTCCAATGCTTCCAATGCAGAGTTGATGCTTATCACCTCATCACATTTTTCAAGAGAATTTATGAGCTGAAACAGCTTCAGCATGGATCATCTGCAGCAACCTCATAGCGGATGCGTGGAGGGGCGGGGTGCAAAGCTTCCCATCAAATCGGCAACACATGTCCCCACGTTTTGGGTTTGATGGCTAACGTGTTTGGATCTTTTGGTGGAATCAGATAATATGATGCTCCCGAGTCTCTAGCGACTTACCCAGTCAGCAAGAATGGCTGGTCAATAACCAGCCAATCTCCAAAATTCAAAAGACGTGATGTGGCCAGCTACTTTCTTGCGAATTGATGTACGTATATACTGCAATATTGTTTCCAAATGAGCTTGCAATAATTTACCAGCCTGAAAAACTCATGAGGGGACAGTTGCCTGTATGTTCACTGTAACTTCTAGCGATGCATTGCTGATGTCCTTTCAATTCAACTGCCCAATGGCCTGGCTCTGTTGGTGATGAACTTCTCCCAGAAATATAAGAATATGTAAGTGAATCAATTCCGTTCCTGGATCAAAATACAGAACCCCCTCTAGTGGTGCATCTGTTTTCATCTGTTCATGTTCCAATCCTCTGCTGATGTCATAGAGGTATGCTAAAGCAGCCAAACAATCACCAAGATATAATCACCCGGTAATTCCATGATTATCCCAGCTTTCGCAAGTTGGTTTACCCACTCCCATTGGAATCCAGCCGGGCACACGTCATCTGAATGGGTTTCATGGCAGCAGAAACAGCAGGAGCTGAGCCCCTGCAGCTCGAGGCCTTTCCCGCAGGAAATGCTGACGCAAACAGACCAGGGCTCAGGAAACGTTTTAGCGAACAAAAACTGACCGAAAAATCGCAAAGTGTAGATCTAGCCAACAAGTATGAATTTGTCCCAAAATAGGTTACCCCAAATCCGTTGATTCATTGTGATTATCCTACTAGAACGGCAATTTTGGAATATACCCAAAATTAGGATACACTAGGACAAACCGAACCCCATTTTAGATCATGGAGAAAGGAACGCTGGAACGATTGGGAAAATAATTTAAAAACACCGATGGAAAGCCGCCCTGGACAATGACCGTACATACCCTGTTTGTCACAACAGTAGTTAGAGATATCAAAGTTGTCTTGCCATTTTTACCTACAATACGTTATCAATTTTCATTGGTCGTTTTACCTACACTATGTCATCCAGTTGTACCCAAATTTAGGGAATCGAGTTTGATAGATATGTGAATGAAGGCTAGTAGGTGGATATGAGCACCTGCAACCATCAATGGGACATATTAACATGAGGTCAGTGACCAAAGGTTGTTGGATAAACCCCTTTGCATCATCTTTCATTTTTTTTCACAACCACGGGCTGTTAAATACAGGGTCATTGATGGGCAAACAGTATCATGGTGATTTGCTAAAGATGGGATGATTTCTGGTATTTATATGCATTTATTTATGGGCAACTAACATCGCTCGAACCAACAGACCCTGCATATGTCGAATCAAGATAGACCATTGAAATGTATGTTTTTGCTTTGGGAATGATTTTTAGCACACATTCATTATGATATTGGTGATGTTTTATAATATTGGGTTTGCCACTGTATGGCCATTGAACATAGCAATGGAACATTGCCCTATTAAGTTCGATCATTTTCCCATGTATAGATGCCCGTTTAGTGCGGACATTTCCCAGTCAGCCATGTTTCAGGACACCGGAAAATAACCATTCATCTCTTTGTCCGAACCTCATTTTATACGAAAACATTGTACACACATTACATTCCAAACCCATTGAAACCAAGAATAATCTACCACCCTTTCACCTCACCCTGTTCCTTCATCCCCACCACACACTTCATTCACCTGTTCCTTCGCATCCGTCAAGCGCTTGGCCAAGGGCCGCAAGATGCTGGGCACCTGGGTGATCCAGGCAGCCAGTGGAAGTGGATAATATACATATCATGGATGATTGATGGATGATAAACGTAAATCTATATATATATATATATAATGTATACAGTATATATTATACATATATATATATATGTATATGTGCCATGGTCAAAGATTTTGATTATGTTTTTCTGATGGTTTATGGTCATCCCAGAATGGGAATCCTTACAGTAGCATGGGTATAGAAATCCCTATTGCAAGGGGGGGATGACCATTTTCCTTTATGGGAGAACAAAACATGTCTTGACCATGACATGGAATATTCCGTATATAAGTTTGATAATATAGCTTAAGGGAAAATTCCAATCTATATGTGCGTGATGCTTATGTCATCTTATATCATTGGGGAGTCCCGCATCTGACAGCTCAGGGGAATATGTGTATTGACATGAGACTACTTAGGGACAACCTGTACTTCATGTAAGTTGATGGATCCCGAATATTTCGAATATGCCTTCTACTGAGCGTCATTCCGACAACTAATTAATCTTCAAACTTTGGGGGGAAACCATTCTGGATGCATGCACAAGGCACTTGATGTTTTGACTGCTTTGGGCTTGATGAGGGGCTACCCAGTGATAAGTTGGGACATTGTCCAAAAACAAGTGTGACCTGCTCCTGGACTTCAGAGCTGTCACCGCCGGCACATTCCTGAGCTGATCTTGGACAGCAGAGCTGTCGCCACCATTTTCTGCATCGCCCCATGTAATCACAGATCCATCTGCCAAGATAGCAGCAAACGCCTGATATGAGGTTTGAATTTGCTGCACATTCTTGAGCTGATCTTGGACAGCAGAGTTGTCGCCACTAAACTTTGGTTCGCCCCATGTAACGACGGATCCATCTGACAAGACTGCTGCAAATGCACTGGCTGTGGCATGAACCTGCTGCACATTACTGAACTGATCTTGGACAGCAGAGCTGTCACCGCCGAGATCTGGAAGTCCCCAGGTAACGAGCACATTCCTGAGCTGATCTTGGACAGCAGAGCTGTCGCCACCATTTTCTGCATCGCCCCATGTAATCACAGATCCATCTGCCAAGATAGCAGCAAACGGGGGCCAATATTGCAAAGGCGACCAGGCCAAATATGCAAACAAATGTTTGCACTAAGACACTAACACCAAAAAGAAAGATGCCCTTAGGCGATTCCTCTGTAACGCTTGTCAAGAAGTTTTTCTCGCACTTTCCCCAAGTGAGCGAGCACTGCTTGATCGGTTCTTGGATTGCGGCCTGTAGGCCATCCTAAAATTCTTTGAAATGCACTCTGAGGGCGTCGGGGTCTACTTGAAGAGAATGCCGGGCAGAACCAAGCGGCATGATCCCAACAGGGAATTTCGTTTGGATTCTGGCACCAAGAGCAGGGTTGGATAGGTCTGTTATACATCCGGTCCAATCGCGCATCAGAAACCACAGCCCCAATCATTACAGCCCTAGCGTGTGTATCAAATTCCCGAAACAACCGCCGTGCAGCAGTAACTTTAGATTCAACATACGCAGGTGAACCAACTGCCTGCGCATCTCTGCGAGAACTGCACAAAAAATTTGAAAACAAAATGCGTCTCCAAGATTCCCTGATCAAATGCTTTTCTAACTCAAGGTCTGCTTTTGACAGAGAGCCTGACCAGCGAATGATGCCATTTGCGCCAAGTGCATGGCAACGCCAGTGAAATGGTCCTTCCTCGATCCAGCCGAGATCTTCTAGCCAAGCTCGGACAGTGCCCAGCCAGGTGCCCCTGGTGCGGTTGCGAGGCCATTGGCGAGCACGTCGCCGCACCTCAGTTGCCAAATACAGATATGCTTGCATGCCCGCACAGAATTCGGCATTCAGGCCATGCCCGGCCAAAATGTAAAACAAATCTGTGGACGCTTGTGGATGCTCGCTTCCTGCAATTCTTTTGACCATACTGGTAAGACATCGTACCTGGCTTAAGTTGGTCCAACATCCCCAAGCCGCTTTAGGGATGGCTATGGAAACAGCATGCTGTGCTTTAAGATGCATACCAACAGGGAGCAATGCTATCCTTTGCAAACGAGCCTTGGCGACTCTCAAGCGTTCTTCTGATGTCTTGCGGTCAGAGGCACCGAGTCGAGTTGTGAAATCAATTCCCAAAACCCTAGCCGCGTTGGTGACATGATGTGGAGAGAACCCCTGTGCCAAAAGCTGGGCTAGGTATGCAGCCCTGCGGGGAACAACCCGGGCTTTGCTGTCATTTTCCCACAGTCCTAAGCGCGAGGAAACTTCTTGCCAAGTTTGCCAGAGGCGAAACGCCTGTTGGGGATCTCTTGCTATCATGTTACGATCATCAAGAAATGTGGCTAGACTGAACGTCTGTGGCTCGCGGTGGAGCACAAGTTTGGTGATTCCTGTCATCAAGGCAAGCAAAGTGAGTGGACTGGCCGCATCCCCCTGCGGGAGTGATGTGCGCACTTCCACTGGGGCTGGCAGGTACTCACCATTGTAGGTGAGCCACCGAGATTGTTGCCAAACAAATTTCAACATTTGGAGCATAGGAGATGGACAACCAAAATGCCTTAAACAAAGAAGACCTAAATTTGGATCCACTGTGTCAAAAAAATTTTGGAAATCTAGGCTGAGTAAAACCCCTCCTTTTTCAAATTTTTGAAATAGCATGTCAACTGCCTTCGCCACCCCTTTGCCGTGAATTCCACCACAGGCGGTTGGATGTACCCAAGTGTGAATCCATCTGCGGGTTGTGGCCCTTCGGGTCCACGCAGAACAAACTATTCGCCAAATAGTGCACTGAATGGAAATAGGCCTCATATCTTTGGCTGACATGGCATGGTCTTGTGGGCGCAATTTTGCGCCTGGCTTTTGCAAGTGAACCTGTCTTGTGTGTTGCCATACTGTGGGGAAATCTTGACGCGCTATCCATCTAGTCAGCAACTCCGCAAGAATTTCCCAAGCGCGGAAGGGCAACTGTGCTGCTTCGGAACCTGTGATCCCGTCCGCCCCTCCAGCTGAACCCTTCTGTCTGAGTGCTTGGCTTGAAAGCTCCTTTGGTGTGAGGTTTGACCATGCAAGTTCCGGTAGGGGCTCGCTGCCATTCTGCCAGAATTGGAAGGATTCGTTAATGGATGGTCCATCTCGCTCCCAAATCGTTTTCCAAAACTGGCAAATCGCCTCCAGAGATTCCTGGTTGGAAGAGGTGGCTGCATTTTCCTGGTGTCCCTCAAAATGCACTGATGTGACTGGGAGATTGTTGTCTCTTTTGACCCACTCGCGGGCATGGCTCAGGTTGTTGCGCATCTTGCGGCGCCACTCTTGGATCTTTTCCAAGCGATCTTGTTTTACAAGTGCTTGAACTTCTTGATCTGCCCAACGCTCGATTTCAAGGAGGGAAGCAAAAGGTTGGTTCCTAACTAAGGGGTGCCGCCAAATGCGCCTTAGCAGAACTGCTGGAACTGGGGCCCCCGCTGCTTGCTGCACGTTGGCTTCCCGGACCCTTCCAAGTAGCTTTCTGGCTTTCAACTCGCGGCACGAGGCTTGCTGTTTCAGGCGGAAGGTCGCGGGCTCAAGCTGTTTGATTTGCATGTGGCTGCCCTTTGCCCGGACACCTGCGGTGCGACCGCGGTTGGGGNCGCGGGCTCAAGCTGTTTGATTTGCATGTGGCTGCCCTTTGCCCGGACACCTGCGGTGCGACCGCGGTTGGGGTGTCCGCTGCAGATCTGGAAGGCAGCATCGTATGAATTTTCAATGGCAGAGCAGAAAGCATTCCATTCTTCCTGGCTGCTTGCGTGTGCAGGTGTTGGCACCTGTCGCCATGCCTCTAACATGGCTTTGTCCCAATCCTTTTGGGACACATTTTCTGGAGGCATTAAACTTCGTGTTGGCACTTGTTTAAAACTTTGTACGCATTCCTGGTTATACTGGAGCTTGAAAGTCAAAGCTTTGTGATCAGAGAAAGCAGCATCGGAAAAGGCGATTTCAGGTAACATGAAAGGATGAGAAGACCAAATCCAATCGATACAGCGCCTACCGTTCCATCTGGTGGGTGCTCTGGATCCATCAGGAAGAGAAACAGCCTTGGCCGCCCCACCATTGGTTAAGGTGGTCCACCGGTCTGCAAGTTCAGGTTCTTGGTTGAAATCTCCTAGAATGACAACAGGCTCCAATGGCCTTGATGATGCAATCCACTCATCAAGGACCGTCAAAGTTTGCGTGGCTTGGGAATTGCGGGGTGGCAAGTAAGCTCCAATGATATACATGTGGTCCAATTGAAGCATGATCGCTTGCCCGTCATGTGCAACATGTCTGTTCACTTCTCTGGCCCCCTTATCCTTGCGCACAAAGATGGCAACTCCACCGGTTGTGTATGAATGCCCTACGGCGCTGCGTGACGCGGGAGGTGCAACAAACCAGCTTCTGAATCCTTTCGCTTGCATGAACCTAGAAAGATCTGCCTGTTTATCTGGCATAAGACAATGTTCCTGGATAATGGCAATGGCGGGTTTTTCTTTACAAACCCACCGGGCACATGCCCATGCATTTTCGCGGCCATTGACATTGACCGCGATGCCCTTCATGTGATGACAGTCCGCTGGACCTGGGTTCGGCTCCACGTCACCATCTGCTGTTAGATCCCTCTGCCAGATTTGAGCTGGCAGCGGGGGCACAGTCTTATTGCTGATTGCTTTCTCCAGAATGTCGATTTCTTGGCGGCTGATTTTCCAGTGCCTGGCCAGAAATTTAACCGCCTCTTGATCTTCTTTCTGTCTGTACTTTAACCAAAAGTTATGCCTGTTTCCCTTGGCCATGATGGCGGATCTAGCCGCATGTCCGCCGCACTCATGTTGCAGCAAACTGCTAAATCTGTGGAAAAGGCTTGTACAGGTTCCACAGCTGAACACATCACAGTTATTGTTAGTTTCAGCCAACTTATTTGGAATACGGAAAGCACCCACACGCTTGGACTTGTTGTATCTTTCCAACACAGTATCGTTGCTCTTTCGCTTGTTCTCTGCATTCAATTTGACCAGCCGTGCATGGTGGCCCCGCCAAATGGGACTTTTATAGTGGAGCTTNACGGCTAATTTTGAGTTGATGGTGTGGCATGTAAGCCAATCCCTCCCCGCACTTAGCGCAGGACCAAGCTCGCTGATCCTCTGGAATGCTGGCACTGGCTTTGACCATTTGGGTAATGCTTCGTGGAAAACAAGCATGCACGGCTTTAGCTTTCTTTGGGTGCTCCTTTTTGACATGCCGACGGCGTGCGCAGGCAAGAGACCTTTTGTTATGGTACCGAAACACTTGTTGACACAAATTGCACGTCCAAACAAATTGCTCCGGGAGGCAGGTTGCTCGGCCCGTTCGTTTGCTCTGCTTTTGGGTGCATGCGCGCGCTGGTTGCACACTGCGGACAGCACTACTGACAATCTTACTTTTTGGCTTACTGATTTCTACAGCGGTCTGAGTGTAAGTTCGTCTGGATGGGCTTCTGTGGTTATTGGCTGAGCAAGGCTGAAGTTTCCTGGAGCTTTCAGGTGTGCAAGCTGGTCTCCAGGAACCGCCATGTGACNCTGGATGGGCTTCTGTGGTTATTGGCTGAGCAAGGCTGAAGTTTCCTGGAGCTTTCAGGTGTGCAAGCTGGTCTCCAGGAACCGCCATGTGACTTGACGGATCCAGCCCTCTTGATTGTTTTGGGCCTGGACTCGGGTGTGCGCGCAGGTCTCCATGAATGGCTTGAGCTAGCACAGCTTCGAGCGGGAGCTGGTGACTTCCCGCCCCCTCGGAGAGCTACGCTATCAACAGGTGCCTGTTCGGCTTGAGTCCATTCTTTGGCCATTGTCGGCCGGCTTTGAGCTGTAACAAGGTGTAGTGACCTTGCCGATCATTCAGTAGCAGCACAACAGGCTCTTTCCCCGAGCGGGGAGGGCCAAAGGCCATGGGTTTGTCCTTTTCTTCACCTTCCATGGGTATGACAATGATTTGCATGCCGTATCGTTTAGAGGCTGCCCTCAAACTGAGTCCGTCTATCCATCGCCCTTCTCTGAGCGTGGATTCAAGATATTCACTCCATGTGTTGGGTGAAGGGCCTGCATCAATGGTTTCATCTGGTTCGGCTGGCGCGAAGTACTCCTGGTACTCAGAACTATATTTTCCTAGGTGTTTATAAAGATAGTTTCTGATCGTTCTGGCGCGTGCTTGCAAATCGCCTTTCACTTTCTCATAAGATTCTCCCTTGTCAATAGCCAGTGCTGCGGCTAGGCAAGTGTAGCCGCAATTACCGGCTCCGCCGGTGTCAAGAGATGTCACTTTATCCATGAAAGCGGCAAAGGGACCGGCTTCTTTGGATTTTTCTTTTTCTTTTTCTTTAGACTTTTCCTTGGCTGCCTCTTTTGATGGGGAGCGGCTTCGCTCTCTGTCGGGCGCCTTCTGTGGTTTTTGTTGCTCTGGTTTGGTCACCTGGGTGCATTTGGCTTGATACGCAGACCGTATCACTGAGACCACTTCTGGAGAACGGCGTTGTTTGTTTTGGACGCGGTTAAGGTACAGAACCCGTGTGCCTGCATGGATTGCAACCACACCTAAGCTGTTCTCATCCGGCACGATTGCTTTTATCAACCAAGACTTCTGGCGTCCAGGAGGTTTGATGATGGCAGCTTCCTGGCAGCCTGCATCAAACAAACATTGCATCACATCTTGTCCAAACCAGTGCTTAGGAGCTCCGTGGAGGGTCCACGCATGGAGTTGTGGCATGTGCTTGCTGTCCTGAAGGCGGAGCCCCAAACATGTGTTCCCACCTTTGCGAAAACACAAGCTGGAATTTTCTTTTTTGGCTTCTGCATGCGCTCTAGTGAAATACGCACTCATGGTTTCACCTTCCTTGATCTGAATCCACCAAACATTCGGTCTTCGGCTCTGTTCTTTACTGAGTTTATCAACGAACAAATCATCTTTGCCACTGAGTTGCATGACCTGATCGATGGATTTTTCATGGGAACGCAGAAACCCTTGCAAAAGGATCTCGGGCTCGTGTTGCTTCTTGTTTTCAAACTTTACCTCTTTCCATCCGTACGTAGAATGGACTACTTGTTCCCCAAACACTTTGTACGCATGACTTCGAGGGTTTCGCAGGATAGTCTCCCACAAGTCTCTCGGGAGCATGGCTTTTGGGACAGTGACGCGGAAAGTGGACAAAGCATGGCTGTCAGCAGAGACATCGGTGGCGCGCGCCGTCTGCAGTGGCACGTGTGGCAATGTCTTCAGCAAAGGCAAAATGCGGAATTGGCGCAGAGTAACCCTACCTTGCTCAACTGTGGGCAAATATCCTAGTTTCGACTCGACACCTGTTTCCGAACCCGGAATCCAAACAAGTGCAAAAGCTTTGTCAGGGAGGTTATGCAACTTCGCAAGTCTTTGTAGATCTTGGACTTGTCCCAGATTTTGGCACAAGCTGGCGCTTCCCCCGGGCATTTGTCCGGCTTCCAACTTTTCTTTCGCATCCGAAAAGGAAACTAAGGCACCTTTCCCCCAAGCACTTTCCAGTAAAACCACCTGCGTATTGGGCGGGGTAGAATTAGGTTGGCTTCGGGTTTTGGGTGACTTGTTGCTTTTATCCGGCGGCTTATTTTGGCCCTTGCCCTTACCGTTGTCAGGTGCGTTGGGCTTGTTTCTCACTACGTCTGCCCATGTTGGTTCAGCCGGACGTTTTTGAGACTTTGGTCTCGTGGTGGCATCCGCTGAACTGTGAGGGGACGGTTTGATCTTTTTCTTGGGTGGCTCTGGTGCAGCCTCAGTGGATCCAGGCGTCTGCTTTGCCTTGGTCCACTGCTGTCTTTTCTGCTGTTTGCTACTATTTTGTGTAGCGGTGCTCACAAGGGAAGTGAGCCTTTTGAGGAGGGTTCCTGGTTCTCGCTTGGCACGTTGTATGATTCTCTCAAGTGACTGCAAAAGACCTTTTTCATATGTGTCATGCTCCTGTCTTGCTGCAGGTGCTTCGCTGTTCCCTTTCCCCTTGGCATTGGATTTGGCCTTAGGTGTAAATTGTTCAGCTTGCTTTATCCCTTGCTTCGGGTTGGTTTGGCGCTTTTGGTTTGAAAAATCTTTCAAAAGTCCGGCCAACGCTTCGAGCAGAGCAGCTTCATCTTTCTCGTCTTTCCTGTAGGTAGTGGCTTTCGCACTACCTCTACCCCCCCCTCCCCGGAACATTGCATTGAGTCCCACGCGTGGCGCAGAGCTTTGCTTTCCCGACGTCGGGGGCTTGACATGTGCTTTAATTTTCCTTGGCGAGGCATTCCTATTCTTCCTTGGGCATAGACGTAAAACACGACAAGGCCAACAAAGGAAGGAGGAGAGAGCAAGGAGGATACCTTTCACGCATGTGCAGGCAAGGGAGACCAACCAGCACAAGGGCAAAAACATGCATGTAAAGATTGTCTTCAAGAGCAAAGGTAGCTCAGAAGAATGCCTGGGCTCATGTTGATTTATTCTTAGCCTCTGGCGCCACCAAAATTTCCAGTGGCGTCTCGGCCCTTTCACTCTGCTGTGACCAGCTTTGCGAGCTGCTGTTGGGCTGCTCTTTGGTCGCGGCTTGTTGCGTTTGAAACACTGGACAAAAACACGGTGTATCCTGGCACAGACTGTGTCAGCAGGCGTGAACAAAGGACTTACTGGCGGCCCTACACCCCTGTTCTGGCGCGTCTGTTTGTGCAAAAGGCTTTCCTCATGGACGTGTCTAATACAGGCTTTTGGCTCTGACTGAGACAATACATGCAAAATCACATACACCAGACTCAAGGCAAACTTCGCACCCCAAGCATGGATAGTGGGCACTGCGAGCGTACCAATCCCGCACATCATATGATATACACAGAGAACCAGCAAATGGAAAACCGAGAGGTGGGAAACCCCACTTTCAGAATTCATCACAGCTTTGGACATCTGTGTTGTTGCATTGTAATTCATTGACGACAGCTGGGGAAGCCCACCAGCCACTTCAACATCACATTGAATTTCTGTCGCTTGCGCACAACTCAAAATGCAGAACCACAAGAATATGCAGTGCAGTGCAACTGAGGGCCTAAACACCAAGGCCTGGTTCCCACGCCAACATTTCGCCATTGTGGTCATTGACCCACATGCCCGTGATAACGACGTGGACGTAGTTGGCAAATCACAGATAGCAGCAAACGCCTGATATGATGCTTGAATCTGCTGCACACTCCTGAGCTGATCTTGGACAGCAGAGCTGTCGCCACCAAATTGTGCATCGCCCCACGTGACGACTGTGTCACTTCCACGGCGCCACAGAGCAAAGGCTCCTCCTGTTGCTGCCACCTGTACTTTTTGTTGTGCAATGGCAGTGATGTGGTCTCCGTCTTGAATCCCTGCTGCCTGCAGGGATTTTAAATGGTCATTGAGGATATGCCCCTGTGCAGAGACAAGTCTGAGGGAGCCCTGTCCGAAAGACTTTTGGGCGAGACTGATCAGGTCCCCAACTTTGGAGGACTCCAAAACTGCAAGTCTTTTCCTCTTTCCGCTGGGCAAAGCGACGTTTATTTGAAGCATTTGGTAAGAATTATCTTCACTGGCTCGAGCCATATCAAGTCTGGCACATGCACTTCAATGACTCACCCCGACAAATATGGGAATGTCATCATGGGTCCCAGCTTCCAAAGGGTGAACCTGTTGGGCCTCATTGCAGGGCCAGGGGCCTTCTCAAAATCCCTGGGCGATTCCTTCATTCTCCACTCTGAGACTTTTGGAGCTCTCAACTACCAAATTCTATTGACCAGATTCAGATTAAACATGGTATTTTCAATATTTTCATACATTTTTCACCATTCCTTGGGTACCTCCCATGACTTGACTCAGCCACCTATACCGATTTGGTGACCGTCGTCCCAATCGCCAGACACATCAACAGGTCCCCGGGCATTCGTCATTAGTGCTGCATGTTCACCCGCTGGCCCAGCAGCCTGGAAGCAAAATCTTGCCGTCGGGTGCAGGAGTCCAGGCATGGAGAACCGATTGGATTATCACAACCATTCAATAGATTGGGTTATCGATTCTTGATTGGGATGATTGAGTCATTGGGTAATCATGTCTGGGATCTAACCAGTCAATCTACTGAAGTGGGCCTAATTGGCTTTGTAGTTGGGCATTAAATATCCTAGTAGAACTGTCAGCCGAATTGATCATCACTGCCAAATGGAAAGGAACCGAAGTACCCGCCAAACACTGGTACACTGGTAACGTTGGAGACTTACGGCATCTTGTGCTGCATTTGACCAATTTGGATACTAGCCAATCTGCGGTTGATACCATCCATTTTGGTTTGGATATGATGAAGCCTATCCAGCTGGAAAAATCAATGTAGATCCCAATTTATGTAAGGCTACTTTTCATTCTGCCTTAGCCAACCTACTATGCCAAACTGAAGTCATTCTCTGTTCGCAGATTCGGAATAGATTGGATACGATGGTCCCCCGGTTCAGCCATCTGGGGATCATGAAAACTACGGATGGATCTCAAGACTGGCAGCCCTATACTCGCATGTCGGGCTATTTTCCTCCTCAAATCCACATGTTTCATGGTAAAACCACCATTTCGCCATTCATTAGGTCTAGCGAGTTTAGCGAGAATCATTACCCCCCATATATCCCGCACTTTCATTCGATGATAGTTGATGGCCACAACTATGGATTACAACTCTTCAATTTCAAAATTCTCATGGCTATAGAATGCAATAGATTGGGGATAATGTAGTGCACCTGGTAAACCATCCCCAATTCTATCATAAATCAGTGGTATACACCTTCCCAAATCGGAGGTTTATTGTTGGTTTACAAAATTAGCTGGTTGTCTCAAATATCCATTCTTCATCCGTTCTTGTTGGTTATACCTTCCATTTGACTGTCATCAACCTGTATATTGCCATAGTTACCTAAAGGTATAACCAGACTACAGGAACCACATATTACCATAGTTACACCCATTATCAAGTACTATCCAGTACCCTTAGATTTTCTAGTATTAAACCCCTGGGTGGTGATTTCAACCTCTGCGAAAAATATTAATGGAAGTGGGGCTGCCCGTGGCAGCAGTCGATTTTGCGTTTGTGCAGGCACGATGTCTGCATCGTGGGGGTCTGGGTGGTTTCCGGACCAAACAATTCTTCCGACTTAGCCCTCTCCAGTTCTTCGGCGCATTTCGCCACCTGCAGCTGGGTTTCACGCGATTTCAAGTTCCGACTATGCTTCACCTATCCTGAAATACGTTTTGTCGCAAAATCTGGCTTTGGTCCTGGTGGTTTGCTGCTGGCTAGGGCACCAAGTTGATGGAGAATCTTCGGGCTTCATGCAATTGCTTTCTTGCTGGGTTGAAGGAGTCTTCGGGCCCCACACTTTTCCAGGAGAGGCGCGCATTTAATGAAAGTATCCCAAATGCTTTGGTTGCAAGGGCAAAGCGTGGTCGTGCTGGCATTGCATTGGCCCTGCACCTTGATGCACTCTGTAGAGCAAAGAGCACTCGAGCTCCATTGGTGGTATCAAACAGTCGGGGTGTTTCGGGCCTTTTTCAAATGCTTTGGCTTGACTCAAAGCCTTTCAGCGGCCTTGCGGAAGCAAGCAAGGTGGTCCTGGTGGCATTGCGCTGCACCGGCCTGGGCATCCAGTAGGTCAGAAAACTTGAAGCCGACGTCATTTACATATTCACCTGCTTTTGCTGCTTCAAATTTGTTTCCTCAAGATGTTGCAAGGTCGCAACGTGGTCATGCTGGTGTGGCGCTGGCCTGCGCACCCGATGGGGATCTATCTTGGGATGAATATGGCGCTCCGGCCTTTAAATGTGAAATATCACCCAATNGTCATGCTGGTGTGGCGCTGGCCTGCGCACCCGATGGGGATCTATCTTGGGATGAATATGGCGCTCCGGCCTTTAAATGTGAAATATCACCCAATGTTTGTTGCAAGGGTTTCTGCTGATTCGGGTACCAAGTTGATGGAGACTCTTCCAGTTTGGCGCGTCATTGACACCCAGTTGTTCTCTTGCTGGGTCGAGCGAATTTCTGAGGCGCATCTAGCGCCACGATCAGTTGAACATATCAAAATTGCAACTTGTTCCAAAGGCCGACTGAGCTATGAATCTTCCATTGATGTAGGAAGATTAAGTGGTGCTTACGGTGTCTTTAGATCCAAAGAAGGATGGGTTGTTTGAAGCCAATTCAAAGCTGTGCGCCACTTTGCTTTCTTTTTCACCGAGGCGGAAATCATCCCTTCCCTGCAACACCACTTATACTCAGTCTCGAAGATGGACTCNCAAAGCTGTGCGCCACTTTGCTTTCTTTTTCACCGAGGCGGAAATCATCCCTTCCCTGCAACACCACTTATACTCAGTCTCGAAGATGGACTCTTGTTCGGGGTGATCAAGAAGGTTTTAGATCAGCAGGTATCATAATGTTTCCTGAAAGGAGTTTTGTTAAGCTACCCCCTGAAAAGCTGCTTGTCAATTGGGATGATCATCCCAAAAAGGATGAAAAACTTGAAAATGCAAAAAAGTAAAAAGTAACCCAAAGCACCGCCCAGAACCCCTATTATTATCATAGACATCGATAATGGTTATCCCGATTAACCAAGAGTACCGAGCCATGGATTACCCCACTCTTCACCTGGGCAAAGATGGCCAGGAGCGTCTCGTTGGACTGGAAGGGCTCCAGGATCATCTGGATGACCTGTGTCCATTTGGATATCTTGGCTTAGTATCATAAGAATTGGATACGTAAATCTTATGTCATAGTAGATGATGGTTAGTAGTTTTAATCTCTCTAACACATTATATTTGCGATTATTGGGATTAAACATGATTACAATGAATTATGGGTTATAAGGGGAATCGGTTTGTCCATCTAGGTCATGAAGTATACTTGGAATGTGACCGTACGAACCAGTGAAATAGATTGTCAGTATAGTTAGATAGTTTTTGACGCTTAGTATATGTTCATCATTATCCAGCTCTTGCTAGTATCTATTGAAAACGCTTGGTATCCAAATGGTGCTATGTATATATGTATATATACATCGTCCGTGAGATTGTGATTCTACTTTGGCTTGTAAACAGACCTTCATAAACAACTTCAAAAGATGAGGCTAAGTTTAGGACAAACAAGACAATTTCATAATATATATATATATGCATAAACAAAACCTGATACTAAAAAAAGAATATACAATAAATTACTGTTGGAAATTGTTGGTTGTGCCACATTGACATGTTTCATCGTTGTTTTTCAGATGCGAAATCGGGACTACTCACTCCTTTTTCCCTGAATGTCCGGAGAAGAGTTTGCCAGACTTATATGGGCAGTCGATCAAACATGGCTCATTGTGGGTAAATTTAGCCCATGACCATGAGTCCCAGATTTTGCGAATCCTGTGTTTTGAGATACATCTACAACAACCAAACAACCGTCTCAATTTCTCAATGGTTCCAAGGTACCATCAGGAAACCCGGTGGTTGAAGTTGAGGGGTTCGGACACTTGGGGATGTGTCACATGCAAGACCCTGGACCAAGGTCTTGAGCAATCTCTTGCATCAAGCATCCCATGCTTGTATATTTTTGTAGTTTAATACAAATGTATATCTGTACATATATATATATATATATTTATTTATATATATATATACAATATTATATCTACATAGTACATATGTGTGTAGTTATATGTTTAACCACCCCAACATGTGGGGCAAAAAGTTTGACCCATACTGTCTCATAGCCACGTTGTTGTAGGTCTCTCACCCTGCCCCGGGCGGCCTCCAAGTTCAGGTGGAATGGCCTGGGAGGTGTGTCTGAAAGTTGAGGATACCAGGATAGCCATCCAATGGCAACTTTGATGGCGAAAAAAATAGGTTACTGTGAGAATCTGATAGAATCTTGGGGCACTTTGTATTTCAAACAAACTCATCAAATATTGGGACCATAAAACAAACAAATCCAACATTAAACCCAGGTTCCCAAATGTTTCTAGTTTCCTAGGGGTATGGAATATTAGGTGGAAAGGATTGATGACAATGGAGGTTTTGGCAAAGCAACAATTTGGCTTGGGGAAGCCGACCAAAATTCTTAGATTCAAAGGATTATATTAATAGATATGACCATCCTCAAATTGGGTTCAGTTTGACCTCTGGCAACTCACCTAAAGGTCGAGCAAAAAAAGAAAGCCGTTCGTAGCCAAAATGGGGTGTGCACTGTGCACCAAACTCTGCCTGAAACGCCAAGCATGAGAGCTTTCATGTTGCAGAAGCACATCCGCAGACTTATGAAACAAACATATGTCCCAAAATTTCTATTGAACTGGCCAACTCCATGTTGGCGCTCAATGGCCCCTGCTGTTCCCTATTTTTACCACCATTTTTATGGTAACGGAAAGGCTTGCCCCCTGCGGTAGCCAAGGCACTCTGGAAGCTTCGACAACAAGTGTCCAGCCACTGTGGCGAACGCCTCCAGGCGACCGGGGTTCCATGGTGGAAGTTGCTTTCGTCATAAGCTGTAAAAATTGTAATAATATATCATAATATATCACTAGCATTAACTAGGAGTATGTCATGGTATGTCCACCAACTTTCTCGGGGACAATTGTGAATTGTGGTCATTTTTGGCACTCAAGTCAAGTCTCGCATTTGATGTCATTTTGAGGCGGCATGGCCATGGCTGTCCATACCCAAATCGACCTTCAAAGATGCCACCAAACTGGGCATACGCCAACAGAGATTCCTAGATCTAGGTCATCCACAAGAGATGGAGGTAGCCGACATGCTATTTGGATTGAAACCTGCTGCAATTAGACACTTTGCCATTTAAATTCATTGAAACGTTGGTTTAGAATGGTTTAGATTTGTTTCTAGTTGCACATGTGCTACGACTTTACCTCAAACAACTTCAGCGTTGGATACGAAGACACTACAAATGCCACCACAACTGCAAGAACTTTGCCAGACATTGCTGGACATGATCTGGCATGAAAGGAATGCTGATCATCATGTCAATTGGTAGCCATATAAAACAATCATGGCATGACCATGAGTAGCCGGATGCAGGGTACGCTACTGTCAAGGACTGCTGGGTCCGCTGAGCGGTGAACTGGAGCAACTTGAGCAGCAGCCATTGAATCTATGGAAGGGAAGACGGTGGATAAAAGAGTCACAGCATCGAGCAGCTCATCCAGCCTGGCTCTGATGGCCATGTCTTAAGCACTGGCCCGGTCGGGCTTCAGGCTTCTGCTAAAAATACGTCGAAGAGGATTGATCTGTGTCACCAATTCCAACAGAGAAGCCTTGTCTACCATCCTTTTTGTGGCCATGGTACTGAGGGCTGGCGTCATCACCACAAGTCGTAAGAAAATTGTCAGCCGGTTAGCAGATTCCTAAGACCAGAGTGTGAATTTCTGCCAACCGTCAATCCCTCTCGACTCTCGACTGCAACTTTAGATATGTGAGCAATATTAATAGCATGGAACATGTTCGTTTGCATTTCCTCTACTTGAAATACAGTAAACCATCCAGTAACTTCAACCATCCAATCAGATACTCACTTTCTCCTTTCATATCCCGCTGGACCAGTCCTTTGTGTGCAAGATAGCACGTGTAAAATCATCGGTTTACATCTAAGCATCAACCAATGAAAACCCTACTGTGCACTATGAATTGGCCATGGATCAAAACCCCTGTCACGTTGGTTTTCACATCAAATCACTGGGAACTGCGGACGTTCATCCAAGCGATACGTGGAGTATCAAACTATTTGGACCCATCCCCAAATCTCTTTGTGCTGGTCAAATCCCCCTTCTTGCTCATTAAAAAACAACTATCTTATGGTCCCCAATTTCTTGGGCACTCGAATCGAAGTCCCAAATTATCCTATTCTCTGAGTTACCAGCTCTGCTATTTCCCAGCACTCGACGCATTTCCACATGCATACCTCTATGTGCATATGTACATATTATAATTGTATATAATTATCATATTATGTAGTCTGTGGTTGTTCGGTACCTTCCTGTACACAACACAGCAACGAAGGAGCTAAGGGTATCATTTATTCACAAACTCAAACAACACAAATCGCATGTACAATATAGTACAGTACTTCACAACCCTGAAACAAATACCAGTTTGCCCCATTTTCAGACACACCCAAAGGAAAAAAACAATATTATTCCCAGCAAAATCCTAATTTGTTCGGTAAAACCAACATTTTTCACGGCTGTGAAGCTACTTTGGGGGATGATTTTCCCTAACCTTCCCACCCTCCATGGTGACGTCCCTTGCTACATCCAATCCAGTTGTGACTGGGCCTCTTTCAGCTGCTCAGCCACCTTGCGATAGCTGGGCTTCAACGCCTGTCAAGTTGAGACATGTTGAGACTGGTGTACGTGAAGCAAGTCCCAAATGACTCATTTCTCTGCCCTAACCGTTAAAGTTTGATGGACTTTTCAAGAACAAGAGTGGGCTTGTGTAAAAACTACACTACACGTATGCTGAGTATCGATGAGTAGCTTTAGGTTCAAACAGATTCCCTGAACTGGATGTTGAGTCAATCCCCAGCCAGCAGACTACCAGAATCTGTGGACTGCCAACAAAAAGTCAACAAGTGTTGTTTAAACATGCCGCGAGTTGTTGCGCAATGAGTGACAAAGACCACACTGATTCCATTGGTGGCAACCAATTCACATTCATGAAATCATCAAATAGAAATCGCTAGAAAAACTATATGCCTTACAAGAAAAGCACCCGTATACAACTTAGTTTGTGCATGATACACACGTTAATTCTGCTATTATGCACTCGTTTGGCTGGTTTCATCCTCTAATTCCAGAATGGTTTTGATCCATCCCCAGCTTATCCGGTTGCACCTCCAGTGGATGTTGTCTCATCCCGCCGGAACTGTGCAAAAACGCCAACATAGCCTGGCGGCGATTCGCAGAGGCGGGGCAGCCCCAGAGAAATTCATCCTCTTGGAATGATGACCTGCTCCAGGAATCTGGGCTACTGCAAAATGGTCTCAATTTATCTGGCTAAAATCTAGTAACAATATATCATACTAAAATATATCTTATTATGTTTTATTATATTGAATTAAATCACATCATATCATGTTATATTAACTCTACGATATGTTATGCCATGATATAAGTTCATTTTATGGTCATGCTGTTGTCATTTTGGGATGATTCCAATCCCAGCCGTTCCTTCACCATCCCAACCTGATGCGCTGACGGCACCTCAGCGGCATCGGTGGCTTCCATGGACAGCAAGGCCGCTTCGAAGGCCTTTGAGGGCTCGGGGTTCGATGCAGTGACAGATTGGAACGAACCATTATACTATGAGGAGCAACAGAGAAAAAAAATATGTCCAAATACGGATCTCTCTCCATGGAGTTACCATAACAAACAACCAACGCACATTTTAGTTATTTCAATATTTCATGTAAAATGGCTATAACATGATACATGATATCTGTGACTAAGCCATTAGTGGCAATACTTTATGGAATATGCTGGGACATAACTCACCAAGCGTGAAATAATCCAGCTCTATATTATCCGGCCCATAAACAACACTTTCGAAGCTGGATACCAACACACACAAAGGTAGAGATGGATTGGAGATTAAACCATCACCATGTGCAGCTGTTTAATGGGGACTCCCAGATCGTGGACTATGATCATCTCAGAAAAAAAATATGGAAGACAGCATAACCCCCTTTTATCGCCAACCAACCTCATCAACCAACCATCATTTATCAACACCTCATGTTTGATGATTTGAACCCCTCAATCAATGGGAAAAAATCCCAAAATACATAGCTCATCAACCAGGCCTTGGGTTGCTATAGTCAGAACGACCCTTTAACATCTTTTAAGTTGGAATCCCCCAAGTAGATTCTTGTTTATGGATAAATGGATATTTTCTCTTTATATATATATATATATATTGTTGGTTAGGATAAGAACACCAGGTCTCAAAAACACCGTGAAAAATCACGCCCGAAACCGCCCCCAAACCATATTTTTATACGAATCAAACTGGGTTTACATATGTTTACATCTATTGTTGGTTATCTATCATGTGGTTGGGAAACTCTATTCGTTCGTAGCTCCCACGGCTCCCCATTTTCTCGCCTCACAGGTGCCTTTGGAGAGGTCCAACTTCAGAAAGCGCAGCCCCGGCAGCTCGAAAACGCCCAGCCCCAGGCGCGGCCTAGGGGAGATGGCTTGAAGAAAAAGTGTGAGAAACTATTTTGAAATATATGATGTACATATATATATATATATATTTACATGGAACTAGAACCAATGACTTGCCACTAAGAGTACTTTGTGATCCATTCTAGATCATCTTTCTTGGGGGCGACATCGCTACAGTATGTAATGCGTTTTTGAGGCGATGGCTCATGGCTCAGAAAATGGTTTCCACCTAGCCAACGCTACCAGGAACCGCACATGTGGCTGTGTTGGTAGGCGTTCCTAATATGGGAATGCAAGTCATCTCCACTACCAGGGTGGGTAAAAGCACACATTAATCACCAATCAACGTCGTCCATTAATCAACATATTTGTATATATATCCCCATGTTTGATGTTTTCATAATTTCAACATGGTTAAACCAAAACAAACCACCAGTGGGCCACCCTCCGTCCACTCCGTCCACGACCCTCTCGGTTTCTGACGCCACACGCTGGAGGAAGTCTCGCAAGGGTCCCAGCCTCGTGCTGTGGCTAATGGGGGAAGGTGTGCTGAAGATTCGAGATTGGGCAAACAAATGAATCAGTATAAATACAAAATCCATTATGTAATAATCTAAATAATATATAATAATATATAGTAATATAAAATAATACAAAAAAATACAAACAATATATACAAATATATAATAATAAATAATAAAAAAAACAATATAGAACAATATACAGTAATATATAGTAATATATAATAATAACCGAAACAAATAACAATATGTAATAATAAATTATAACCTAATATAATATATAATAATATATAATAATATATAAATATATAATAATATATAATAATATATAATAATATATAATAATATATAAATATATAATAATATATAATAATATATAATAATATATAATAATATATAATAATATATAATAATATATAATAATATATAATAATATATAATAATATATAATAATATATAATAATATATAATAATATGTAATAATATGTAATAATAAGTAGTAGTAGTAACGTATATTAATCAATAATAACATGTCATAATATGTCATAATATGTAATAATATATAATAATATATCATAATATATGATAATAAATGATAATATATAATAAAAATAATATATAATGATATAATGTTTAATAATATAATGTTTAATAATATATAATAATATATAATAACATCTTATAACACATAATAATATAGAACAATTTATAGTAAAAAAGACCAATAATGATCACAATAGTAATGATAATAACAGCAATGATAGTGATAGTAACAATATGTAATAATCATCATCATCATCATTCTGATAATCATCATAAGACTGGTGAAGTTTTCCTCGTGCTCCAAGAAATGATGGATTCCCTTCACACGCAGATCAATTTTGAGGAACTACTGCACGCAATCTGTTGGGAAGCTCTGGAGTTGTAATTGGCCAAATCTTGGTATCACTACTGAGGTCATCATCACTGCAATTTCCAAAATCTTAGTCTATTGCAACCTTGGAACAAAAATCTGTCGCTAAGTGGGACGGCAATTAAAGCAACTATTGTCAGGAAAGGAAACATCGTGCTCTCACACCCTACAACGGAAACTTTGGTGCAGTTTCATCGCAATCGTGGTTACAGAATCCAGCGGATCTTTTCTGTGATGCTAAAATTAAAACCTCCATATGTTCTACAGTAAGTTGAACTCCTTTTTTGTGGAAGAAAACCAGACAACTTTTTGGGTCAACCAGTCAACCATATATTTTTTATGGTCCCACTCCACGAACTTTTCCACCAAAAATCACCGAGTTCCGCCGAGTTCTCCCGACGGAAGCTGAAAGATCACGTCCCAGTGTAGCCACTGCCGAAGCTCCGCGATGGAAGGAGCCACCTGGCGCCGTAGCGCCCAGTGGTTTGGTCGACATGGGATGGTGCGGACATGTGTGGACTGTCTATGGTGAAACCAGGCTTTATCGAACTCAATTTGATTAGAGCAAAGTGACGAACTAGTAGGAATGAGTAGAGAATCGTTGATTTCAGAGTGTCAGCTTCAAGTCGAACATTAATCATTGAATGTGATTAGAGCAAAGTGACGAACTAGTAGGAATGAGTAGAGAATCGTTGATTTCAGAGTGTCAGCTTCAAGTCGAACATTCATCAGTGAAACGTCTTTCGAACAATGATGGATTTTGAATTTTCAGGTGAGTTCAGGCCAGGGTGAATGGTATAGTAGATGGCTGCAAAAGGGAGGTTCTGAAGATGACGAAATCCAAATCGATTTTAAAATTTCTTGATGTGGCATAGTTTGGCCAGCCCTTACTTTTTCGAGTCGCAAGCTAGCGCAAGCTTCAGGAAACAAAACAAGAGGCCGGGAATGTTCGCAAAGTATCTAAATCTCATAGCACCGATATATATATGGAAATAAAACCCATTGAACATGGGAAGATGACCAACACATGTTGGAATCAGGCCATCTAATTGGAAAATAAACACAGCCCATTGCCGAGAATCAGAGCTCAGTACTGTATGGCTCAACATTTCCTATTTCCAAAATCCAGAGGTAGTTGGTCAAACTCAGGCTGGACCATCCATTACTTGACACTCTGCCTGCACAGCTCGCGAAGCAACCTGTCGAATCCGACTTGACGCCGTAGGTTGGATTCACTGGAAATTGGACATATGGGGTGTCATCCCCAAATGGCTTTCGACATTCAGGTGCGTGTCCCAACCCAGGGATTCACCCACCGCCATAGGGTTGATTGAAGTGAAAGTTTCTTGTGTTTTGTTCCCCACAACTTTGTGTGGGGTTCTTGTTTTTTGCTTTGCACCTCCCGCCTCCGCCTCCTCCTCCTCCGCCTCCCGCCGCCTCCGCCTCCACACACAACATTGTCACACACAACTCTCACACACACACAACATTGTCACACACAACCTTCACACACACACAACATTGTCACACACAACTCTCACACACACAACTTTGTCACACACAACTCTTTCACACACAACATTGTCACACACAACTTTGTCACACAC
>BGPT01001228.1:137305-171776 GCA_003297045.1 Symbiodinium sp. clade C Y103 | reverse complement strand
ATTTCACCAACAAATCTGACAGAACTTTCAAACAGGTGGAAGTTATTCAGTGAGTTTGATTTCAAACAACAGACTCAAAACCAACTTCTCTGAAATCTGAATATATCATAAAGGAACGGAGTTCACACTTTTCACAACCAATCATTTCAGTGAAATGTTTCTCTGAGAATTGCCGTCCATTCTATGTTGATCTGTGGCATTTCATCTCAAGGGTTGTGGAGTGGAGGGTTTAAAACTTGTTTTTCATTCAAGCAAGTTTCTTCAGCCCTCCCTTTCTTCCCCACCCTTCGTCTCTAACTCCAGTTTCCTTTTNTTGTGGAGTGGAGGGTTTAAAACTTGTTTTTCATTCAAGCAAGTTTCTTCAGCCCTCCCTTTCTTCCCCACCCTTCGTCTCTAACTCCAGTTTCCTTTTCAGTCTCACCTTGGTATTGCTAGTTTCACGTTGACCGCGACGGCCTACCCTCAAGCCGTTGTCAACTCCAGTGCGTAACTGGCAAAGCACTCGTGACTTTNGGAGCTGCTGAGCTTTCACTCTGCATGTTGTTTTGTGATTCGTTTTTCGACGTTATTTTTAACGGCGCACGTTTCGCGACAAGCTGGGCAAACGAGTAAGCTGAAACACGTATCTAGTAAACAACGACGGCGTGCGGAGTTTCCAACTTTAGTATCTTGGAAGTTTCCAAACTTCCCTCTTCATACCTTGGTGAAATAGAGCNTAGTAAACAACGACGGCGTGCGGAGTTTCCAACTTTAGTATCTTGGAAGTTTCCAAACTTCCCTCTTCATACCTTGGTGAAATAGAGCTGTCAAGACTGGCTTATCCTTGATGGCTGAGCTACCATCTTGACGGAAAATGATGGAAGGTGTGGCCCTTCTGCCCTGCCAGTTCCAGTTTGTTCTGCGACTGCTTTCTGGGTTGTTTATTGTTTGTGAACCGGCAGCTGCCAAGGATGTTAAATCTCGGCATTTGTGCTCGCATGGGGGTCCAAACGCAGCTAGCAACCTGGCACTATGGGGGCCTGATAGAGGAGATGATAGTCGGCCGACATTTGAACTGGTCATTGTCACAGACTTAGATGAAGGGAACACTTGAAGAACCCCCACCACAATTGATTTTAAAGTGATGATATGAAACCAGCAGACATCATGGTGTCCATGGTGCTTTCCTCTAAAGCCCACGTAACATTGAGAAAGAAGTGGCTGCTCTTCTACCTGTCCTGCAACAGTCACCAGCGCGTTGTCTACACCCATCTGACTGCATATAGATGATATGTCCAACCATGGCTAGCCTAAGGCCTAAAGGTCATTGCGTATCAGTGTTTTAGTAGTGTTGGATTGTTGCATTCGTAGGTTCCATATGGCAGGTACTTATCAGTTTGTACAGATTATAGTTTCATAGACAACTTCCAGTAGCTATGTTGTTAGTACTAGTGAACATTATGACGAGGGGACTGTAAATTGACAATTTCATTTGGCACCACTCAAGAGAGGTGTTGCACCATTCACGCCTCTGGAACTGCTCAGATCTTGATGATCTTTGCAGCGAAGAAAGTGTCGGACGGCTATGAAGCTCACCCGCAGCTATACCCTCTGGGAACGTCACCGTGTCACCTAGCTATGGAAAATCTCCATTTTTTAATAAGTACATCATTACAAATCATCTATAAACGGGTTATTTTCCATAGCGAGGTCAAAGAACCAAAAGGGAACCGTTTAACTGTGGGGGAGAGGTTGGTGCGATTTTAATATGTTTTAATGACCATGACCCTCCTACTTGTAGGACCCAACCCGGGGTGATTTAGCGAGGGTTGATTGCATCAAGAATCAACTCGCCCGAAGACCAGTTCCAACAACTCGCAAAGAGGATGCCACTGGGTACTTGGGCTTTGTTCAAAAACAGTTATGCACAATAATTTCAGTATGCGAGAAGATAGACGAGTCAGAAGAGAACGGGAAACCTGTGGGAAACCCATAGACCACTTGGGTTTGTCCCAAGACAGAGATAGCAATTTCTGGGGCATCCCCGAATTTTCAGACGCACTTTTTTTCAGGTTGTTGGTGAATATTCTCAACATGTATGGTTGGTGACACCATCTACTGGACATCTTTCCCAACGCAGCCATGGACTGCAAGGAAGACGCCTATTGGGATGTTCTCTTCAGGGCTTGCCTCTATGCTACCCAGCAGAATGGTGCCCGTGGCGCTGGGGTGAGGCCATTGGCCGACTTTGGAGCAGAGAGAGCTTGGGGACACATGGTTGCTGTGAAGCTGGCAATGTCCCTGCCGCCCCTGCACACACAAACACATGTATAATGTGTATCACTGTGTAAATCAATAATAAATATATATATATATATATATACACATATGTACACAATATTTTATGGAAGCACATGGTGTTTCGGTGTTTATCATTGTTGGCTTAGTGAACATCTTCATATCCGTATGATCCTACCTGGTTCCGCCCCAAGGTTTGTTTCAGTTGCGCCAGTTTCATCTCCAAGCGCGACATGTCCTACACGATTCGTCCGTTGTGTTCCTCGGAAGTCATGGGTGTCAGGCGGTCCCCAAAGAGGTGTAGTGCTGGAGAGCCCATCGGTAAGCTTCACTGCACCTCCAGGCAGCTTCACTGTAGGTGTCCAAGTTTCGAACAACCTTTCGCGGGCCCATAAGGCCTCTGCTTTTACATCGCCTTGCTCGGAAGGATGTGGGCTTCCAGGTTGCATAGGGCAGCTGGTTGGTGTTTTCAATCTTGACATTTCTCTTTGAGAATGGGATGATGATCCGAATTGAGCGTTATTTTTTTGAGATGGGTTGACAACGAGACAAGTTTCCAGCTGGCCCTGGGTGATTTATGTCGCAATGGCCCTGCCGTTTCTTCATGTTTCTTCCTTTCTTGTTTGGCCTTGCCCATTTGCCGTGCTCAAAGCATGGCCGATCCAAGGCGTGTTTTGACATGCAGCAATACCACGCAAACCAAGCATATGTGGTAGCTCGGTGGCATTCGGTGGCACAGCGCACCGAGAACTTCAGATCCTCCAAGATAGGTTGAGACAGCTACAAGCCTATTACAAGCTTGTTGTTTCAATGTTGTTGAGTATCTTTCCGCCATGTAAATCCGCACGCACGCACGCATGATATAAAAGCATGTTATACAAGTATATTAACATACAATATGCAGTATCAGGTTTAGATCCCCAACTTGGCTGCGATAGAATCACTTCGCAATTCCAGCTGGAATCTTAGAGTGTAATCATGTTGGGTTGGGTACCCGCAGCCCAAGTGCACTCGGCATTTTTAGCAGGTAGGGAAAACCTGCTTGATGGCAACGCTCTTTGTGGACATGTGGGTGGCGATACCCATGGGCATCTTCATCAGTCTCTTGACTCCCAGATTGCGATGGGGATGAAGGGAAAACGCACAAGAAAACCCTAACAATTGGTGGTAAAAGCCATGGTTTCCTGCAAGATTTCCTGTCTATCCATCACAATGCCGGTCGTAGGGTCCGCGGTTGATCCCGCGACTTGAATCTGTGGTTTGAAACGGCGATATGGGGATGGATCAGAACCTATGAATTTATCAATTTTAATGGGATGAACATTCATTTACCAGCTATCTTGGGGTGAACAGAAGGTACCAGAGTTTTGACTCATAGCCATATATGAAGAAATGAAGAAGAATGGAAAGGCACAGCCATGATATCAACGGGAAAACCTGACGTATTTTCACCTGCCACAGCTGGTTTTGCTTTTGTTCTCCGCAGGCTCTTCAATCCCAGCCTTGGTTTAAAGATGTTTAAAGGAACATGTCCAGGAAAACAAACATGTTGGCTGGGACATGCATGCTTTCCTTATTGATTTTCCCCTAAACTCAAGTGGATATGGGGAAAACAAGAACAACACCCCAAACTGGAGGATTTCAGAAAATCAAACCGGCGAATTTGGTGGGGCTTGAACTCTTGAAGCATCGCCAAATCCACGGGGTTGCCACTTGGAGGATCTTCCCACTTAGTAGCTGGTTGGTAACCAGGTGATTACAAGTCCCCGATTAGCTTCTGTCATTGACACGTTGGTTCCATCATCATACCCCACACCCCAGACCCCAAGCAGTTACGATCGGGGTGATCCCCATGTATTTGCAGTCCCTTCCATACCTCAGTTGGTATACTATTGTTTACATTGGCTTACTGCAAGTGCCATTTTGGATAGCGGTTCTGTGGGTTGGATCCCAGCTTCTGATACTGAAAGCCACAGTTGTTGATTCCATGTTAAATCCACATTTCTGATGGTTAAATCCACGTTTACGATTACATTTCCAACTATTCCCGACATTTGATGGTTAAATCCCAACTTTTGATGGTAAAATCATGTAACATCATCATTTTTGATGGTGAAACCTTCATTTTTGATGGTATCACTCCCAACTTCTTGATGCTCCTCTCGGCACCCCATGGCACTATCAGGTTTCTTGGATGCTCGGCTCTTCGTTTCCCACGGCGGAGACTTGGTGGACAACGAGGTCTCGAGCCGAGTTCCATGGCGTAAATCTAGATCCTTAGATTAAGAAATCACACGTACACAAACAGGCGCAACTATATGTATATGTATATATACTGCAGGTCTACATACATACATACACACATACATACGTACGTACGTACGTACGTACATATGTGATGTGTATGTGTTTATGCATGCAGGTATGTGGGAAGAAATGTGTATATATATATATATACATGTATATACATATGGGTGTACATATCTATGAATACTTATGTATATGTGATATGCGTATATATGCATTTATACATGCAGACATCACCTATGCATGGCTTGACGCTGTTCCCAGAAGTAAGATTTGACATCCTGTAGGGAATTTCCTGTTGAAAAGAAAAGGGTTGCAATAGTCGAACTGTGTTGCCGCGACAGCTTCAGTTAGATCATCTGAGGTGGCAGTGTTGATCCTGTACGTCTTCATTCCTACCGTGGCTGAGTTGACTGCCAGGAGATTCATACAAGGTGCTCCGGGAATTGCGGACTGGCTCCCCAATCATGTTCGATCTGTGTGCTAAGAAACTCGGAAACTCTTCATTTTGGCTCCAATCTGCTTGAATTGAATATACTCGTGGGCTGTGATGATAAATTCTCCGTAGATCTTTGTCCATGTGCCAATCGCTTCCGCCTGGCACGCAACGCGCAACAGGCTTGCTGGATGCACATTTGATGGTTGCCGGCTTCCGGAAGGTGCTGAAAGGCATCAGCGATGGAGAATTCTTGACCGCCACCTGGCTTGATGACAGGACAATTTCTTCCCTGTTGAAAGGTCATTTTAGATGAGAATGTGGGTATGCTTCAGAACTGTCGACAGTCCAATAGGGTAGAGTAGGGGCAAAGTGACACACTCTGTGAGTGCAGTAGCTGCAATGGTGCAATCTTCAGCATGGCCATCCAACATGGCAATGGAAAATGGCCTTTTGAAATCATGAAGGGAGACTAATCTGGAAACACGAGGTGGGAGACTAATGTTTGGTCCAGAGATGGCTTCCTTTGCACGGAAATGGGGATTTCCCAGCCATGTTTGATGACCAGAAAACACTTGATGGTTTCCAAGGGGTAGGGATCCTGACAAAGCGGGTTTCATGTGGAGAATTCGTCCCGGTGATCGGACGCTCCACCATCTCGAAGTGGCATACCTGGAAGTTTCTCTGAAGTCTTGAAGGATCATTTTGGTCTCAGTTTCTTCAGTGCTTCCGGTGCGCTACTCTTGATCACCAAGGGTGATCTGTGGTGCTGCGAAGATGTCTGTTTGAGGCATGTGTGGTTGAGATTCAGTGTTTTGGCCATCCCTTGAGAGTTCCTTTCTTTTTCCGGAACCATTTCTTAAATTGAGGATTGAAGTTTAGGAGGCACGATGGAGCACCACCGAAAGGTTGATGTGAAAACCCCGCGGCATCTGAGGACAGTAATTTTAACATCCATGGTGATGCCAAATGCCTTGAGAATCTCTTGGTGCTGAACGCGGAGCTCACGGGAACCTCCTTCTTGTCTCGGCTTTGGGATGACAAGGAGACCCGATGGCGGTGGTTGGGCTGCTAGCCTTGACTGTGGCCGGATCAGTTTGTGAGCCATCCAAAGGTGATACATGGTGATACTGGACCAACTCGTGTGACATTGACTGCCCCTGCCCAGTGGATGGGTCTCAAAATGCCATCCCCGGCGAGGAGCGGCACGCATTTCAGCAATTTGTGTGGACAGATGCTCTGCAAATGGTGCTTAGAGACCACCAGGATTTTGACATATTTTGATATAGCTAATCCTGGTGCTTCCTCGTGCCTTTTCTTGGAACGGTTTTAGTTCTCCCTGACACAGGAAGCATTCGGTTCAGCATCGGTTGATCACTTAATCAGCTAGTCCAGCCATGCCTCGCCCAATCCGAAAATCAGCTACCAAGGACAAAGAGGAGGAGAGTGCACCAGGCTGTTTGCGAATTCACTTGAGGAACTCGAAGGGGCAATGCGTAGGCTTAGATGCTTGTCCCTTGGCACAGAGGATGGATGGCGGCGCCTGGCATGGGATTTTTCACAGCAGGCAGAGTAATCGAAGGGGTAACCCAATGAAATCATCCGTGCAATTCTCTGCCACATTGTTTGGAAATGTCAATCTGTGTCTCTAGCCATGTAGCTACCTACATATGTGTCCTTCTATCTGTTTGCCTATCTATCTCTCTTCGGATGTTACATCAAGCATGCACATCTATCCAAGATATGAGTATGGATCTAAAGGTCCTTACAAGTAATTTTTATTTGCGATGACGGTCCATATCATATGACCGTTCATATAATATCATGTGTCCATCCCGTGCGACCGGTTTTTTTGGTTAATGAATGCAAGCATTTTATCTGCGACAGATTTGCGAAAGTCAGATATCATGAATCATCATTGAATAGAAGGATATTGCAAAAGTTGAGCGAAGGAGCGCATGTGACAGTGACTACAAGATGACCCAGTCAGCCTTGCAAATATAAGCCCAATGCAGAAGAAGCAACAGTTTGTCATGATAATAAGGGGTTCTACCGGGTTCTGTGATGCTAACCATGTCTAAAAGGTGATCATGAACCAATAAATGATACTTTGGCAGGCAGTGACAGAGCTGCACATGTCCCATGGATAAACTTGGAGTTCGCAAGAGTCTTGCCAAGGAACTTTTATTTTGCGAAGGATGGCTACTTACGGATGATAGAATTTTAATCAGAAACCATTTCTACACACCTGTAGCCACTCGCACAGATAGATAGATGGATGGATGGACGGACGGACGGACGGACGGACGGACGGACGGATGGACAGACGGATGGATTGATGTATAGAATGAATAGATAGAATGAATGGATAGAATGCATAGATAGATAGAATGAATAGATCAGATCAGACCAGATCAGATTAGAGAAGATAGGATAGGACAGGATAGGATAGGAAAGAAAGAAAGGAAGGAAGGAATGAAGGAAGGAAGGAAGGAAGAAAGAAAAAAGAAAGAAAGATAGATAGAGAGACAGATAGACAGAGATAGACAGAGATAGGCAGAGATAGACAGAGATAGACAGATATAGACAGAGATAGACAGAGATAGACACATATAAACTCTATACACACAGACGGACAGACAGATAGAATAGATACAATAATTGGAACAGGTAAGATAGGTAGAATAGGTAGAATAGAATAGAATGGAATAGATAGAATGGAATAGAATAGATAGAATAGAATCTGATAGAATGAAATAGACTGGAATAGAATAGAATAGATAAAATAGCTAGAATAGATAGAAAAGATAGAATAGAAAGAATAGGTATAAAAATTGATAGAATATATTGAATATTGGGGTTGTCTGAAAGTAGTGTATCCCTAAATGCAATGATTAATCCTCGTTATCCCTATCAAATCACCATGATTGGGGGTATACCACATTTTCAGACACACCATGAGGCCACGTGAAGGTGCCAGACTTGTTTGGAGCCGTGCAGCCGCTGCTTGGCCGTGATATTTTTAGGCTTTGATCAGTAGAAATGGGGGGGTTCCATAAATGGGGATGCCCTAAAATGGATGGTTCATAATGGAAAATCCATCTATAAATGGATGATTTAGGGGTACATACTCCCATTTTAGGAAACCTCCGTCTGGATTGGATGGATGAAAGAATGGAACCAATCAGTGGAGGACAACGGCTTCACAATGTTTACAGCAAACACATGTCTTTTCTCATCCAGTGGTGGGGGGCAAATGCATTGCGCAGACTTGTTTCTTTTGGGAAGGGACGCTTGGTACACGAAAATGCATAATACAAATGTATACACACATGCACGCACACACACACACACATAGATTAAATTCAACCAGTTGATGCGGCAACACTAAAACCCATTTGTTCATCTCACATGGTATATCCATGTATCTATCCATCCATACCTACACAAACGAACCAATGACCATAGACAGATACGGTAAATAGGATAAGACGCACGAATCGGAAATTGAGAGAAACACCAATAAGAAAAAACCCATCACACACACACACATTTTCATAGACAAACATTTTCATAAACAACCAACCACACAATTACACACATTTCCCTCTTCTGCCAGGTATCACTTGATCGCGCTGAAAGAAGACCCTGAGCAGGTCATCGAAGACCGGCCCGATGCCCAGGTTGCAGCTTGCCATGCAAATTGCGTGGGCGAACCCACCGTTTTGGGATGGGTGGCAGTATTGATTTCTGGGGATTTCACGGATTCTTAAACCATGGGATTTCATCACTAAAGATTGGGATAAAAAGAAGAAAAATGACATGAGTTTGAGTTGGGTGAAATCAAAGCACATCGATCATTTTGTTTGCGGAAGGTGATGGAAGTGACCAAACAATGCTGCATTGGAACTCATGCAGCTAAGTCAATCGGGCTCATTTGCATCCCAATCAACCGCTAAGTTCCCAAGTTATGGCTTCGAAAACCTATTTCCCACAGTTATCTGCACCGCGAAAGTTTGGCGTGCCTGCTCAAATCCGCCTTTTGGCTGACAACATGTCGCAACATGTCCAATATTTGATACTCAAACGCACATTTCTTGCTGAAATCAGTGACGTCCCAAGCAAAACGGCAGTCAAGTTCCACAAATTCTCGCTGCTGGAACTCGTAACATGATGTAACATGTCAATTTTTATGGAGAATCCATGCTGAAAAATCTCACTTGCAGCTGGATATCGTGAACCATAGTTTCAAACCAGCCGCATCCCTTTCCAAATCAGTCGGCCGCATATTTTGTCCCTTCAACTATCGTTTTGGTTGGTGTCGTGCCTTTCTTTTCAGGTCCCATCTGCGCTTTCATCACACCTTGGGTAAATGGCCCATGTTTCAGGATGGTCATCAATCCATCAATACAGATTTGTGCAAGCATTCTCATCATGGAAGGCATGACCGCACCACATTAATCCCATGTAACTCGACCAAGTGCAATGAGGGCAATTGCCAATCTGTTGTTAGAGGTACAAATTATCAACTCTAGTCGAATCTTAGATTTCCAATCTTCCAATATCTATATCAACAATATTACACAGTCTAGAAATGTCTATGTTAATATATATATGTATATATATATACATATATAGTATATATATGTATATGTGTATACATGCATATGTGTATGTATATGTATATGTCTATGTATATGTATATGTATATGTATGTGTATGTGTATATGCATATGTATATGTATGTGTATATGTATATGTATGTGTATACGTATATGTATGTGTATGTGTATATGTATATGTGCATGTATATGTATATTCCATTCAGGCGGGGTCTAGAAAACCAATCTTGGTTAGATTTGTAATCATCCTTAAGTCGAAAGAATCTAGATTCTTCAACCTTTTCCTAAGGGAGTGCGTTTTTTTTTGCTAATCCAAATTCTATTTATATAGAATGGTTCAGGATGTCCCAAAATAGACTGGGGGGAGCTTCAAAAATGGACATTCCAGACTACTCCGGATGGCTGTATCACTAGAGGGTATGGTATATAGGATCTACGACTGATGATTTTCCCATTAGCACTTCGAATTCTTGTTGCCAATTTCCCATCTTTCATGAGAATTCCTATTATATCCACGATAGAATTCCTGGTTAAATCAGCATATGTACAATCCCATTATTATATATTATTATCCCATCCTATGCCTATTATATCCCCGATTTATTCCAAACTCATATGATGTCCCATCAAATTTCATTGCTGTCCCGTTATCCTATTCTTATCCCCATGATTCCCAGTTAAATCTCCATATACTGTGGTAACTTGGCATATTTGATTCCCGGAGGGTAACATGGAGATGAGCTTTCTAAATGGCCATGAAGAGGGATGCATAGGGATTTCAAGGCTTTTCTAGGGCTTTGTGCCATGACATCCTGTTTTTATCCCATCATTTTCCCCTTATATCACCCTTTTTCCTACTTACTTACATCCCCATATTTCATGGAAAAACGGGATTTTCATGGTAAACATACTTATGTTCCCTTCCTTTTACGGGATTATAAAATGGATGATGTGTATCATCTACCAAGTGGTCCAGGATTTCGCAATCGTCCGCAGTATGTCAGACCTTCAATTGTTTTTAGTGAAATCCTACTATTTCATGGTAGTATCATAACATGTGTATATATATATATATATATTATATATATATCTCTCTCTGTATATATATATATATGTATATTCCATTATTTCATTATTATCCCATATCATTCCTAGCTATCCCCAGTATATTTCTAAGGGTTTATCCCATTATATCTTGTTATTATCCCATTGTTATCCCACTACTATCCCCATTGCATATTCCTAGTTAAATCTCAATATTTCATGGCAAAAAACATCATGTTAAAGACTACTTCAGATATTTCTAGGGGTTTATTCCCTTCTTCCAAGCTCCAAAAAAACCTCGGGTTCCCAAGGTGGGCTCCTTACCACCCCAGCTGGTGGCGTCGGACCAGCGCAGCAACGGGGCGGCGGCGTCCAGCTCAGAGGAGGTTGGGAGCCTGACAGTAGGATAACGACACCTGACTTTGTGGGCAGATTATGGTTTTGGTGGCGGCTCGGACAGGTCTCATTTTCGTCAAGCTTCGAACCTTACGTTTGAATGTCGCGGGCATTCTTGAGCCTCTTGATACGACTAGCGGAATACTTAGCCCCAAATTGCTTCAATCTCCCGAGTATTTAAGCTTGGCTTATGAGCTTCATTGGTCAATTCTTCGCTAATCAGCGGATACGAATGAAGGAAACTAATTCATACCTGACTATGCGAGCATGAATTTTTTTGCTGTGTGGCCTAGGTTCTATGTTCAAATACATATATTTGGTATTACTGTATTTGGTAGTTTGGGTTGTTGGTCTGGAACTTTTAGAGGTCCCACCCTACGAGGGGAAGGATCACAGGAACTGGGCAGTTCCAGAGTTCCAAACTGCCCCAAGCACTAGTTCATCAGTGGTAGCTGCTGGAAACCTAAGGGTGCCCCCCAAAGATATCTTAGGTCCCCGGAAGCTAAAGGTTTAGTCAGCTCCCGAGAAGGTCTGATGTGGGTTAATAACCTTAAATAACTTTGACACGTACATAAGGCATTGCTTGTGCTCGTGGGGGTTCTCTTAATGGTTGGTGTCAAAACATTTTCTCTTCAGCCATCTTTGGAATTTGGGATGATATCCCCAATGACTCAGTTTTTTTTTTTGGGGGGGATGGGTTAAAGAAGCCACTCAGCCTGGGCTTGATAAATCTTTCACCACGTTCCCCAACTCTAGGGCTCCCTTAGCAGCTCCTGCATCGTGGATTCCATGAGGGAACTCTCGGCTTCTCGGCAATTTTGGGGTTTCAGGGGCAGGGTTCCTCTCTCGGTGTGAACGATTTGGTTGGACTTTGATTGTTTCAGGTTTCAAGTACCAGCAAAAGTCGTGTTTAGACAAGATCATGGTGTGACATCTGCTTGGGTTCATTTCTTAAATCGTGTTCACTTCCCATGCCTCGCAAAATCTGCCCAAAGGCGAAGATGTTTATGGGATGGGTGGCTGAAAAAGCCAAGAGTTTGCGTGTTCGCTTTTGATTACGTGGGCTGGTACTTCTCGGAATTTCGCGATCTCTTGAACAATTATAACTTCGCCCCCGAAGGTATTAAAGGTTTGCAGTGGCTGTTTTTGGGCTATGAGGACTGCTTTTGGGGCATTGTTTTCAATATTAAAGTGATAGATCCGTTGGTAGGGTGTCTGAGCTAACATTGATCTGACAGGTTCATGGTCAGCTCTGCCATTCTTCGAGCCCATCAATCTCTTCAATAGATAAACCATCCAAACCTGCCTGTGCGGCCCCGCTGCTCCATATGGTTGTCTCACTCCCCCCATAACTTCCTCAACCGTGAAATCATGCCCCAGAAAAAGAACAAGGTTTACCCTCTGGTAATCAAACGTGGCAATGGAAAATCCACCATGTGTAGATGGTTTTCCCATTGAAACCTCCATTTATAGGGGATTTCCAATTGCTATGTTTGATTACCGGAGGGTAACAACCTGCGATATTCAATCTTCAGCCGATGGCTTGAGGAAATGACCTTTCTGTTGGATGGAAGCTCAGAGCACTTTGACATGTTGGAGGCCCATTGTCTGGTAGAAATGTGGAAAAGCTGGGGCAGTAGGGCTGCCACCTAATTTGAGAAGACGCCCGAACTTGGTGCGGATGATTTTTTGGGGCCAAGAAGGGGCCAGCAGAAGGGTCATTTTGGGCCCATGTTGTTTCATAGCATGGTGGATTTTGGAGGTTCCTCTCAGGGGACATGCCAAGTTCTCACTGCGGATCGGGGTCCGCAACACTCCTCAGCGTTTGGTGTGCCGGTTCCAGCATTGGCTGGGAAGATTCAGGATGGAAGAACCAAATCTCCTCAAGATGATTGATCTTTGCTTAGTGGTCCCAAGAGGAAAAAAACATGTGAAGACCATGGTTGCCTATCACGTTTTCCATACCTTTCCAAATCCATCCCAAAACATCTGCACGTCATTCACGTCATGGCATGAGGCACACCTACGATTCAACCGGGTGACGGATGACTTGACCTCCGGGATGCCGCACTTGAGGAAGTTCGCAAGGCCAGTGGATTGGGGTTGGCTCTCTAACGACCCTTGGCCGATCTTGGCGGATCTTGGCCGGTCACCGTTTGGAGCGTTTTATACCTACCGGGGCGCCAAAAAAAACACCTGGCGGCGCCAGAGAATTTTGAGATGGTGGGATCCAAGATTGTGCAAACGGGGCATAACATGCCCCAATTGTTCGACTCAGCGGGTTGAAACCGTGATCCAGTTTGGGAGGTGCGGCACTACTAGGGACCGGGATTTCGAAGCGAAACCATGGGGCCCAGTTTCATCCCAATCAACTTTTGTTCTCCGCGATCAAAAAGCACACCAGTCCAATTGAGCCATAATTAAAGAAGATGAGGATGACTGGAGTGACTAGAGCAGTCCAAACTTTGCGACAAGAAACCGAACAAAGCATGACAAGACGTTTCAGTTGCTAACTCGGGAAGCTTCCCAGCTTGAACCATTCCATGAATGTGAGCCCGCACCCCTCCCCAAAATCCACAAGCTCTGCCACCTAGGATCTGGCTCAATACATTTGGACCAGCTTCTCGCAAACCTCAGTTCCAGGGCCGATTTCAATGGGTCCTATGTTCTTCCGCATGCCATACGACTCATCCAGGTGCGATATCCAGAGCCCAAAATCCAGGATGGAAAGAATAGTAACGGCTCTCATTGATTACCAATTTCGCCATGTTTTGCGGAGATTTTTGTTTTGGGACGCCAGCTTCTTGAGTTGCGGTTTAACGCGGTCCAGGTACCTCCTGGCCAAGCATGCTCAGTTGTCTCTGGCTTCCCCGTTGTTCGTCCATGGCAATGGCAACAGCGAGACGGATCAGGAGGGCGATGGCCTGCAAGCCTCGTGTCCACGGCCCATCCGCTTGTACCTTCACCTGAAGAATTTCGCACCGGGGGAAGCGCAGCGCAGATCCAACTTGAGTGGGATTGGCGAGCAGTGCCTCGAAGAAATTTGAGATTCATGGGTGTATATATATATATATATATCTGGATGCTAGCTTGGATGATCTTAGGTGGTCTTAGATGGTCTTAGGTGGTCTTAGATCAAGATTTGCTGTATACATGAAAGGCCCACTAAGGATTTTAAGCGCACAAATCGGGTAGATGTCAAGGCCGGTCCTGGACACAATGAAGAAGAGAGACCCAGAGACTGAAGATTGAAAGCTGGAAGGTTTACGATGTTAAACCGTTCCGGCTCTGGTCCTCAACCAAAAAGGACCTCTCAACAGGCCCACAAACCGTGGTGTTGGCCTCTGAGGTCTGATATTTCCGATGCAAGTGAGACCTCCGACTGAGCCACTGAACGTGCAATCTGCCAACTTTCATTATGAAAGCATATGAAGAACCCTTGAGCACACTTGATATCTCCAACTTCCATATTGAAAATTTTGAAGATGTTGATTTCAGGGATTGAAGGCAGTTGACGTATGGTGCTTGTGCGCTGGAAGACTGGGGTAGATCATCCCGAAAGATTTGGTCGCTGGTTTGGCTCAACCTTCGTGACGGGGGATGTGTCATTTTGATTCATGTCTATTCATTTTGTCTATTCATTTTTATGAACGTGCTTTTTCCACAAGATTAAAATTGTTTCACCCATTCAATTTTGGAGGTGATACTTCTGACCCTGACCCACATGATGTGATTTGAGCCAACCAACCGAGACATCCAAGTCCAAACATTGATCAGCCCCTGGTTGAGGGGGACGCTGGAGGTGGCTGGGTGGGGTCTGGTTGGTTTTAGGGACTTCTACCTTGCCTTGCCCAGTTTGAACCCCTCTGGAGCTAAACCCACCTTGAGGCCCAACTTGACAGAGGCACCAGGTTCCAGGTGAAAAATGTACAAAATGAAAACGCTCAAACATGTGGTGCCATATATAGAGTCTAGAGTCCTTTTTGAGTTCTTAATTTTGTTTGTTTGTTCGTTTGTTTGTTTCTTGCTTTGTAGCACTAGGACGGCTGGGAAGGACATTGCCTCATCTGTTTCGGCTGCATGTGGGCGTTTTTAAAAAGCTCCTGGGTGAAGTTTGGGATTGGCTCGAGATGCTTCAGCCACTTGACCCTTTGAAAATAGGATGAACGTTGGATGGTTAAATGCCACCAAACTACAGAAAGATGCAAACACTGGCATCTACCCTCCGGAATCAAACATGACAATTGAAAATCCACCATTCCATTTATAGTTGAATTTCCCTTTAAACATTTTATTTAAAGCCTACACTTCTAGGGGATTTTCAGTTGCCATGTTTGATGACTGGAGGGTATTGATGTCACATTTCTGAGCCATGCCCAGTTTAGTGAGCCGGGCGACACAGCACCCAGCCGGCATCAACGACCCCTATGGGTACTGCTGGTCCGCTGTAGCCCCAAATCCTAAAACCCACAGGGATGGAAGTCAAACATGGAGCAACTCCTTCCATTGAACAAAGATAGATGTCAATAAAACAAAATAACGATAACTAAGTTATGCAATCATAATCAATAAATGAATAATACATAGATATACGTATATGACGTTATAATTATAACTCTCTCTCTCTCTCTCTCCCTCTCGCTCTCTATGTACAAGCAAGATCGAACATGTAAATCGTGATGAAGAACTTGATTCAAAATGGCGCAGAACATGAACTGGTGTGTCCAACATTGGAGCAGCCTCAGAATCCTATGGTTCGTCATCATTTCTCGTACTTTTCATAATCTGGTGGTACATCCTCGGTGGACCAGGTACGAACCCAGATGCCAATTGTTGTTTCCAATTCTCTGCTAATTTAAGATAGCGAAAATCACCATCTTGAATAGGCAAATCATCTACACGTGGACCATTTTCATCCATTTTCCATGGTTATGTCAAATTACCGGAGGGCAAATCCCCCGAGTTGCTGATAAGGCTCCCAGTTTCTTGACATTCCATCACTTGGAGATGACCTCCATGAGATGCCACGGCTGTTCCCAACAATTCTGCGCGGAAAAGATGCATCGCAGGGTCAGGTCCGTCTTGGACGCCCCAAAAATTTCTCGGCAAGATCATTCTGGAACCAACATGGTGGTGTCAGATGTTGTGGAAGTCAGACATTTTTTCTTGAAGGGGGGGCTGAAGGGCATGAAACCCTCCAAAATCGCCCTTTTCCGTCCTTTTCCCATGGTGCTGATGCATGCACTACCCAGGCCATTTCTGCCCGAAAGTATTTGGATGAACATCAACTGCTGGGCTGGGCCCACAGGCGTGAGAGATTGGATTCTATGTGGCAGGGCTAGCAATAGAGCACCCCAAATTATCAACCATTGCGAATATCATTTCAGCTCTATTCGGTTCCACGATGCACCCCACTTTGGCACGGTTTATGGCTTCGTTTAGCTCAGCTCAGCTCAGCCAGTTGGATAGTCACTTTTCCTGGGCGTGGTGCCAAGAAAAGACACACGGCGCTGCCTTCCTCATAATGATGCCAACAATTAGTAATACGTGTATGTATACACACATATCATAGCCATGGAAAATGGCTAATTTTGGATGATTTTCCCATTAAAACCTCTATTTATAGGGGATTTTCCATGGCTATGTTAAATAACCAGAGGGTATATATGGATCCTAGTTGGATTCAAACACATCTTAACCGGGATGTATCTAGATATTCCCCAGTTGCTAGCTGCTAGGTTTTCATTGACTTTGAGGGAAGAGCTGCAGGAAACCATGCCTTTTGCCATCACAGAAAAGAGGGTGGTTCCGGGTTCCAGTTTCCCTGAAGCCAAGTCCGATATATCCATTGTGCCAATTTCAGGATCCAAACCATGCATGCATGGCAAGACATGCCTGCGACTTGTGGATCTGAGAGGTGGTGGAAGGAGGGCTAAGGCACCCAAAGAAAAGCCATGGATTCTCATGTGATGTGGATTTGTCTGAAAATGGGGTGCCCCCAAATTTGAGGGTTTATCAGTTATCAGTCTACAAAAATAGGGTTCAGGCTTCCAGGTGTATGCATCCCCAAGATTTTTAAGACCCAGCTGGATATTTGCCTTGGAATTTTCTCGACGTTTTTTAGCGGAACCCGATTTTTGTGCCATGGCGGCCATCACAGTTGCGCTGATGAGTGGAAAGGAGCTGAAGCTGGATGTTTCAGAAGCTTTGCTTCGCTGGGGCTACCAGTGGATCCCTGCCATGTCTTTCTTTTTTGATACGGGTAAACCGGGTAGACCATGGTCTGAAATGGTATAACCCTGCTGAAGCAGGTGGTTGTACATCCCTATATGCCCGTGGATCGAGCTTGGCACCGATCTGTTGACGTGGGTCATCCATTTTGAACGAGACTCATTTCCCATGGCTGGGGCCACTTAGGACAGCCTTACGATTTGGGAGCTGCTGCTTGGCTTGAAGACATGCACAACATGAAGGCATTGGGGTCAGTGAAACCAGAGTCAAAGATGTTCAAGATGTTTAAAGGACTGGAAGTCGAACTTGGTTGAATGGTCAGACGTGTTTGGTCAGGGCTTCATCCTGCCTTGGCTGGAAGAGTTTCTTGGGTCCCAACATATTTTCCAATGTTTGAAGGCTCAAATCTAACTGTTGGGTGGTAAGAAAGGTGATAAGCCCCTCCAAGAAGCCCACAAATACCAACAGTGGGATCGAGTTTTAGCGGTTCTCCTTTGTATTCCAGTAGGTAGGTAGTGAATAACCATGAGCTCGGCTATATATAACTATATATACACACATATATATATAGACATATATATGGGCAACCAACCACATAGCCACAGAGACACCGAAGGGCCGCGGGGCCGAGTGCGCAACGCACTGGGGGCCGAGGAAGTGGCATGTTTCACAGCAGCTGGGGAGAGGCGTCGTGGATGTGATTTCACCTGAAGGGGAACGACTTGATGATGAGCTGCTCGATGGGTAAAACGTGGTGTGCTTGGTGAACTACTCCTTGGGAGTGTTTCACCAAGAGTCCTTTTTTCTTTCGTTTGAACCTTTCTGAAGAGTATTTCTCTCAGCAATTTTTGCAGATGAGTGCCGCATCATACAGTACATGATCCTGTGAATTTTGAGTATTTTGTCAATTGAGGTTGGTTATCATATTTGCCATTGCATTTTGGTTGATGTACCCTTGGTGCAACCCTTGGTGCAATTCTTGCAGATGGGGGACTTGAGCGACGATCCATGCACCTTTACATACAAACACACACACACACACAGGAACATACATACGTGTGTGATCGTGTGTACTTCAGTACTTTTCTGCCATTCCAACGATAATCATGATTCAATATCATTCATGATCATTGACGATCATAAAAGTGGTTATGATAGCAATCACCTCATCATCAACATCTTCATGACACTTGCCATTGCCACAATCATTCTTGTCACACCATGAACCGGCCAGGGTCCAGGTGCACTTTGGGATCCCTGCCCTGTCGTTCCTTCACGGCCACACTGCAAGCGCCTCAGATCGTTGCCAGCCGCTGTAAGAAGCAGATGATCGCCTGCGTGCCTTGGAGACGATGGAGATCGGACCGAGATGGGGGTTTCCAGTCATTGGGGTACCCAAATACTGTAGATGGTTTATAATGGATGATTAAATCGCATGATTTGGGGGTACCCCTATTGAGAGTCTGAAGTGCCTGGTGCTTGTGGCACAAAAAACACGCTTTCCCAGGACGGCAGCGCTTTTGCCCTGATCCGCAGCGATGGGTCAGTGGTCACCTGGGGTGGGCCTGACCTGCTTGTGGGGTGGGCGTCACCTCGCCGGAAGAGTTGGGACATGTTGGGACTGGTGGGGTGCCTGAACCATCCTGAACCTCTGGGAAAATCTAAGCGAAACCCTAGTGTTTGAAACATTGAAGAAACGGATTTCGCCTGATTGACCAACTCTAAGACGCTGGCTTTCAAAAGTCTTGATACATAGAGCACACCCAGGTGCCTCGTCCAAACCAGCAGTCCAGCTGGGCATGTGGTTTCCGCACGATAAGGGTGGGGAAGATTCTCACCACGATCTGGGCATATGACCAGCCAAAGCTGGAAACAATCATGCACCATGTGCCACCAAAGATTTCCCTCCTACCAAAAACACGATTTTCAGGTCTTTCTTTGGCACAGCTGGAGTGTGTGTGTTTTTTTAAAAATGGGCCCCATGAGGCCCATCATTGCTGTCTGATCTCGCCACTTGTGTTGGTTTCAGCATTCTTCATCCTCACCAAACCGATTTTGTCCATGAGAATGTCAGTTCCCCCCAGGATTCTTGGGTCCAGAGCCGCCGAAACTCTCGGCAGGAGATGCCAACTACGGTGCTGACAGCTCCCTGGTCCAGCCGCTGACAGAAGTGCGACAGATCTGCGGGAGCCAGGGAGCCTTTGCCGCGCTGAAGGCAAATGGCCGCGTTGTCGCCTGGGGAAACCCTGAGGCGCGGCGAAGCTGGGGGGAAAAACTGAGGACATCTCTTCTCAACTTTTTGTGAAGTTCGGTGGGTTTTGGTGGTCTGTTGGTGAAATCCCGCCCAGGCAGGTGGCGAGGTGCCCCTTGAGGTTGAAGAGAAGTTGCGAGACGTGAGGCGGCTTCAGGCCACGACTAAGGCGGCATCCGAGGTGGTGGCAGTGAGCCATGGCTGTGGAAAATATGTCCAAAACCCGGGCCAAAAACCACAACTGTTGGTGATTGTTCATTTACAATGGTCATATGTCAGGGACGATGCAACAGGACCTCCAAATGGATGGTGGCCGTGGACAATTGTTTTGGCTTTGTGTATGTATGTGTATGTCAACTTCAATAGACATGCAGCAAATCAGGATAAATCATGGCAATCTAGCATGATCTAGCTGCCCTTTCTCGTGGGAAATCTCTCTGAAACCCAGGCCAGAGGGGCCCATTCCTTTCTTTTCGCCGCTGCAACATTGTAGCCTTCTGTGAATCATAGTCAATCCATACCTAAAATACATTCTGATCATTTTTTCTCATCATTTTCCATCACCTTCCATCATTCCCCAAAGAGTGCGGGCACACTTGGGGTTTTTATGGAAGTTGTTAAGGCTTGGTTTGGACTCAGCGTCCGCGCATACATGTTTGCTTTTTTGGTGAACGTTAGAGCACCAAAGTTCCTCTATCTTCTGTTTTCGAAGGAGGTCCTGCACGAAATGGTGTCCCGGAGACCTCTCTTCCGAAGGTCTCCTTTTACGGCGCACGGTGTTTGTTTTTTGATCTATGGTCATTTTTCGCGGGCGTGAGACTTTCTGGGACGAGGTCTGGGACCTCGTCTTGACAGGTGCAGGCCATCGGACACGGCAGGGGTCGGAATAAGAGGTGTTTCGGGAGTTCATGCGTGGAATGCGCAGTACTTGGAGTGAAATTTGGACGATGTTTTCCAAGGCTATCGTTTCAAGTTCAACTGTCGTCATTTTTGATTTTGTACATGATTATGATCAATTGGCGTGACAGGCGCCGGACTTTGGATGTCTCAGGCTTATTTATCATGGCAGGCGCAGTAATTGAGAGACCTCGACGAAAAAGTGCCCGAAACCTAGGAAAACCATGATTCTTCGCATGTTCGATGTTCATTTTGCGTGGTGTGGTCCTGCAGCCCTCTCGTCACTTTGTGTGTGTCAGATCGCTCTCGTTGCGGCGCGGGGCTCATTTGGATCTTGCGCGCGCAACCCTCGCGTCACTTTGTCAAATCGCTCTCGTTGTGGCGCGGTGCTCATTGTAATATCGCTCGCTTGTCAGATTGCTCTTGTTGTGGCGCGCTGCTCGTAGGCTAATAAAACAGATCTTGTGCAGATCTTGGCAAGGAGATCTTTTATGGAGAGCTTCCAGGGCTTGCGCAGAGATCTTGACAAGAGGTATCTTACAGAGATCTTGCCAAGAGATCTCTTATAGAGAATTTGCGCAGAGATCTTACAGAGATCTTGCTCAGAGATACCTTATAGAGACCTCTTGTACAGAGATCTTTGTATTGTTGAGGTCTCTCATGGCGTTTTGTATAAAGTTCTCTCGCCGCGATCTGGCCAAGGGACCTCTTCTAGAGATCTTGCGCAGAGACCTCCTGCAGCAATCTTTTTTGGAGATCTCTTAGAGGCTTCTTTCAGAGAGCTTGTGCAGAGATCTCCTACAGCGATCTTTCCGAGAGATCGAAGAGAGATCTTTCAGATCTTGCCAAGAGACCTCGTACAGAGACCTTGCTCGGAGATCCTGCTTGGAGATCCCTCATAGCTTGGACAGAAATCTTATTTAGAGATCTCTTACAGAGATCTCTCGTGGAGATCTCTGATAGAGACCTTGTACAGAGATCTTGTATAGAGAGATCTCTTCCAGAGATCTTGCCAGGAGAGGTTTTGTAGAGAGCTTGTGCAGAAATCTTGCCAAGAGACTTCTTGTAGAGATCCTGTACCGAGACCGTGTGAAGAAAACAGAGGTCTTGATCTTGCTACGAGATCTCTTTTCGAGAGCTTGAGCACAGATCTCTTTTAGAGATCTCTTCCAGGGGTCTTGCGTGGAGATCTCTCAAAGACACCTTGTGCAGTCATCCTTTCAAAGCGATCTTGCAAAGCAGCTTCTACAGACATCCTGTCAAGCAGATCTTGCACACGATCTCCTGCAGAGATCTTCGCGCAGGGAACTTGCAGAAGCTACCTTGGTAATCCCTGGTATCTCTTCGCTATATTCCTTGCAACACTGTTTGGGGTCTCTTGCCGGGATAACTTTTTTTAGGGAGGATGCGCATCCTCCCTACCGCTGGAGGCCTTCTGTGCAGTGCGCGCGGATGGGCAAGTTGTGACGTGGGGTTCTACCTCGGCCTCGGAGGCACAGCATGTGGAGGACGGATGGGTTGGATGGGGCGGATGGGGCAAAAACCCATGGCTATTTCTGATCCACTTTGAATTGGTACTACTGTAACTGGATGTAATTGAGACTTTCATGGATTTCGAAAGTGTGAGGATGATCCAACAATCATGAATTCATTTTTCAGAATTGGAGTTCATGGAGAATCACCAAGATAGACTTTTTGGTTGATTTTTGGTCTGATTATGAGAAGCAAAACTCGTTTTACATGGCGTGAAAACACTATGGACAAATATCAAATTTGCAGCAAAACAGCAACAGTTGTAATTGTTACTCTTGTTTTTGTTCTTGTCACTTGTTCCTGTTGCTGGGCTGTCGCTGTCGTTGTCGCTGTCGCTGTTGTTGTCGCTGCCGCTGTTGCTGTCGCTGTCGCTGTGGTTGTTGTTGTTGTTGTTGTTGTTGTTGTTGTTGTTGTTGTTGTGGCTGTGGTTGTGGTTGTTGTTGTTGTTGTTGTTGTTGTGGTTGTTGTGGTTGTTGTGGTTGTTGTGGTTGTTGTGGTTGTTGTGGTTGTTGTTGTTGTTGTTGCTGCTCTTGTGCCAGGTTGATGCCTATATTATACATCGCGCATCCTTGGCATCATAGGTTATGCACCCAGAATGACGTAGTTGTATGTATAGGATTTGGTCTAACGGTACTTGTAAGGATTGTTTTCTTACAAAGGCCGCAAGCGTTGCAACACAAGACCCCGCGAAAGTTCTTTCCCGAGTTCCCGATAGTACACTTGCATTTGCCGAAAAATATGGCCCAATGGCGAACATTTTGTTTTGATGAGGTGGTTTACCACAATTTTTCGTAGGTGAAGTTGGAACCTTCTTAATTTAGAATGACAGGAGTAGAATAGACCCACGTGCAGTATTGTAATCAAGTGGAGTTGCAGCCCCAAGCACGAGTTAGGGTATGGAGTTTTTGGATGTTTTTGGTTGATTTCCAGAAGAATGTGGGGAAAGTTCTGCGAAAGCAGTGACGAAAGAGAAGGTGTCCATGGAAGCCCATAGCCCCAGCACCTTTGCAGCATCAAGGAACACTCACACAGTTGCCGTTTACATGCAGCTTGAGTGCATCTCAGCAGCACAAAAATGGACACTCACCTCGCGAAAGAAAAACAGGAAGCATGGCCGTTTGCAGATGAAAGAATTTAGATCGAATCCCATCTATGCATATACACACGCCCCCACACACACACACATATATATATATATGTATATCTATGTAAATAATATGAATCACAGTAGAGCAGCGAAAAGACAAGCGCGGAACGGAACAAATTACTTTCCTTCGAGTGATCCCCACCTTGACACACTATTCCGACAGTCTCTGACATATCATCTGGAAGTAAATATGGCACATATATTCTGACATCCTATGTGATATTCCAGCTGGCATATACTCTGATATTTTTTCTGGCATATACCTTGACATTCTAGCTGACATTCTTTCTGGCATCCTACCTGGCATATATTTTGACATTCTTTGTGGCATTCCATCTGGCATTTTATCTGACATATGTTCTGGCATTCTATTTGGCATTCTTTCTCGCATCTCTCTAATTTGCGATCTGGCTATGGGTCCAGGCACACTCCACAGTCACTGGCCCACAGCATCCGGAACTGGCAGAGGAGATGCAAGGAGAACGAAGGAGGAAGACGGAGGAGGAGAAGAAGAAGAAGGAGGTGATGAGAAGGAGGCATGGCACCTTTGTTAAAGTCTAGACCCTCACCTGGCAGGTGGGGAAAAAAACTAAGTCACTAGGTCGAGACATCAACAACTAACCAACCAACCGCAACCAAATAGACCCACAGTTCTTCACGGCATAGATGGTAAGGTCGTCTTCCTGCCACGGACGTCCCAGGAGCACCTTTTCCAGGTGCGTTCTGTGGCTTCCACGGACGCCGCCTTTGCTGCCCTGCGCCGTGACGGACAGGTGGTTTGCTGGGGCTTTCAACCCTTTGGAGGTGGAAATCCCAACATCGGAGTGCCCTGGTGATTGGTGGTTGGTAGTTGATACGAACGACAAGAGCCTGAGATTTACATTCATATATGTGTGTATGTGTGCAGAGGTGCATCTATTGACATCGATGAAGATTGAAAAGTAGCCACCAAGAGAGTGTTCCATATGGAAAGTGCAAAACTATTTTCTGGGCCAGGGATCTTTGTTGATGCCAAGCTTGACCCAACCTGGGAATGATGATGACGATAACGACGACGATGGTGGTGGTGTTGTTTTTTGGGGAAAGGACTTTGAAGTTCAAAATGGTCGCACACACACACACACATATATATATATACATGCACACAGACTTACATTTTTGCATATATATATATGTGATATGTGTATATATATATATTAAAAGGTGTATATATCTATATGTATATATAGAGATAAATGTGTGTGTGTGTGTCTGTATGTATGTATATATATATATGAATATACTTGTATATCTGTATGTATATACAACATACGCATCTATATTAAATATGGGATTCAATGAGCTGAATTATTGGAGACACCGAAAGAACAAACTTTGAAAGGTTGGGATCAGATCGCTGGCATTGATGTTGTGGGAGGTGTGTCAGGGTATGCCAAAGAAAAAATACAGGATGGATAGAGTGAGTTGGCACAACTTGTGATGAAAATAATGAAGTTAAGGAGGCGATGTGCCATCCACTTCGATGTCCAGATTTTTGGGGATTGGTTGGATTTCCCGTGTGTGTCTTCTATGCCGCCACAGTGACACTTTTGCAAAGGAAAAATAATGAAGCAAGATGTGGTGGCTGAAGTTTGCCCATTGGAAATGCTGTCACTCAAGCATTCGGATGGTTCTATCGGCTTGCGATAACCAATATCATTTGTGGGTCCAAAGGTGCTACCGGCAACTGAAACATGGAAGAGCCTCCATTGGAACATCCGTCTTTCGATGATTTTCTTCAACATAGCACAGTTCCAGCCGGCCGTGTTTGTTTTCTTGAGTGTATGGTCAGTTTTTAGTTGGGTGTCGCATTCCATGCGAAAAAAATTGAACTTCATTTTAATTCCTCAACTTCATATTTTCCCATGTGCAAAGCCAGTTGTAACCCAACAATACCCCATTATTTCCGTGAAATTTATTGCATTCCCCATTTCTTCCCAACTTTGAAATTTTTGCAATTTTATGAGATCCAATAGCCGATTCTCCTGATATATTGTTTAATCCATTTCTTCCCTGCGAAATTCCAACAGCAATCCGTTCCCCCCAATGCTAAATCATACCCCAAAGTGGAAAAATCAGAGCTTGAGGCCGCCACAGCCCCCCTCAGTCATGGCTGATTCATTTCCCTCACTTGGGGTCAAAACCTATCATGTACCATACTTTCGGGGGTTCTTCATGCAAGTCACATGTAAAGATTCCAGCAATTTTGGTTTTCACAAGGGGGGTCCATGGGTTTTGGCTCCGTGTTTCTAAGTTGATTGACCTGGGCGGTCCTGTGGTGGAGATCGTGGGCAACGGTTGCGCCTTTGCGGCCCTGAAGGAGGATGGCACGATAAGGACGCGGGAGCCGCGGTGCTTCAGATGGAGGGAGGACAATGAACCCAGTATGGACAATGCAAAAGAAGACGTGTGAACAGGTGATCTCAAAGAAATGAAATGCCAGACAGGCAGGCAGACAGACAGACAGACACATGCACACACACACACGCACACATATTTATGTATATACACATATACACTATATATCTACACATAAACACACATGTATATACATAAGTATGTTTGACTTCTATATATAGATATATGTCTATACATAAGCATGTTTGACTTCAGTACATGTATATAAGTATTTGACACACACACATACACACACACATATATATATATATATATATGTACACACACATATATATACACGTTTGGCTCGTAGATGTATATATATATATTATATGTATTTATCTATGTACATACATTTTATTGCCTCAGGCAGACTGTTTCGAAGGTTCCTCGGCCCAGCAAGCTGAATTCCTTGACAATCATTTCGGTATAAAGTATTGCATATAGATGGATATACAAAGAACGTGGTAGGATAGCTTTAGGGCTAGAGCATCAAGGGTATTTGCACGTGTCCTTTTTCGACATTTTATTGGCGCAAATAGTTTGCCCGCGAGTTTGCAACTCTTGCGCAGTCTGAAGGAATCTGCGCCATGCAGCAACACACATGGCTGCAATCGTGGAACCACCCTACTACTTAGAAATGCTGCTACAAGCACATGCAGATGTTGCCCATTCATCATGCTATGTGTGTTGAGGCAGGCGCCCAAGTTCAAGTGGTTGATCTATTGATTGATTGGGGTGCAGATGCTTTGCAAAGAGATCGTGGTGGAGATTCCGCCTTCTCTTTGGCCCCATTTGGCAGGTGTGTCCCTGCTTGCATGGACCAGTGCTGGAAGCAGTTGATTATGCTTGATGTCATGCTTCGGCAGTTGGAGGGGTTGGGTGCGCTGAGCCCCTGTGCGCCCCTATTGTGCATCAAGCAGAGTGGCTTCTTCCATTTGGAAAAAAATGCGCAACGCAGAAGGTGGCAGTGAGGATGTCGTTGATGCAGACCTGTCTGAACTTGCATTGCCTCCCCTTGCAGCTGCTGCGCTATTGCTCCTCTTTCCTGGCAACGCCTCAAACTCACTTGATTTGAACCGGCGGATCAGTGAATTCGAAGGATTGTGTCGTCACTACGTGATACTATTGACGAACCTGCCAGGGTTTTGGTTTCGGATTCCATCTCCGTTCCTAACATATTTGGACTCAGATTGGAGTTCTGGTTTGCAGTTGGCCCGGAGCGGGTTCCAAACCACCGTCGCAACGAAAACCATCTGAGGGGCTGATCTGGTGGGCACATCCAGGGTTTGCAAGCGGATCGGTGCATATGCATTTCACCTTCGTAAGTATGCGACAAATTTTGTTCAGAACCCAGATATTTTTCACCCCCTTCCAAGCCCATGTGATAATTACTTCGGTGCCCAAGCAGGAATGGGAAAGATGTCTTGCTCGAGGAGTTTGGCGAGACGATAGTCAGCCCGGTGATCCTTTTACACAGGCGCAGTTTGCAACCTTGTGCATCTTGGTTGCCCTCGAGAGTTTTGGCAAACCTAACGCGTCTGCCGCGTCCTGCGCAGACGGTCTCAACTCCACGGCCTCTTCCTACGAGATGTTTCTGATGGTGTTGCTGGTGGCTCCTCGGTGAATCAACAGTCGATGCAGGCATTGAACAGCAGGATGGATTGCCTCGTCCTTCACAAGTGTTCAACGAGGCAAAGGAAGACGTGGAATCAGAAGTAAAGGCTGAGCCTGAGGGAGAAGCGGGGGTGACCCTACAACCGCTGCTGTCAAGCGGAGGCGGCTGATGAAGGGTGCTCAGACAAGAGCCGGCGACTTTCAAAAGCTTTTCCACTTCTTGAGGAAGTGAACCAGATAAGGCTCAACAATACAGAGAAGGAATCACGTTCCTCCAGCCTCCTGCTTGGATCCAGTTGCCAATCTGTCAGAATGTCAACAGAAGTGGTGGCCCGGGTCTTCAAGCGCTTGCGCACCTACTTTTTCATGTGCCGCCAGTTCGTGGATTTGATTCAGCAGAATCCTTCCCGCCTCATTCTTCCTAACCCTTGCGACCCCTGTACTGGCAAGAGGGAATTGGAACGGGCTGGGTGGAACCAGTGGGAAGCTTTTCAACAAAACTGCGGTGCCGAACAAGGTGAAGAGCAGCGGTAAGCTTCGCCAACACCGCGCTATTTCAGGCAGTTGATATCTTCCAGCAGAATGTTGTCCGGTCAGGGGCTGACGTTTGTATCGGTGAGAGCGCAATTTCTTTGGCAGATTCAGTTTCCCTTCTTGATGAACCTGTGGAAGCTGCCGCCAACACTTCGCCGCTCGGCCCAACCTGGCTCACATCAGCGTTGAAGCCAAACCAAAGTCTCTCCACCAGTCGCCGGAAGTTCAGCGCAAAGAACTGGTGGCAGCTCAGCCAAGAGCAATCCTCCAGCACCACTATTTGTTTCGGAGTGAGAAGCCTTCCTTCACTTTTCAGGACCTTTTTTCCGCGGACGGTGCAATGATTTTTGGAGCAAACGCCATTGCAGTAGTGCTCTCTTACTTACAATAAAAAGACATGCAGCATAGTTTGGGAATAAACTGCGTGTCAATCTTACGGCAAAGCAACAGAAATCCCAAGTCAGTTTTTCACCACATGGACCAGCTGCAGGTGCATTGGTACCCAGGAAAGTTCTGTTCCATACCTTGAAACTCTTTGAAACAGGTTCTTTCAACAACAAAGCAAAAGTCGCAAATAGATTGAGTGACTGCATCGCTACCTGCAACTGATTGAAGCTATTCTGGAAAAGAGCGAGCACCAGTACTAGTGAAAGATTCAAGTCTTCAATGTCATTCTTAGATCGAAACTCCTTTATAGAAAACAAGTCCCGCCAATAAAATTGGGATATCCCATCTACTTTTGCCGACCGAGATTTTACAGATGAACGTATGCATGAGATGACGCGGAATCAATATGCTTGTCATATGAGAGCTTCGGTGGCATTTGGCGTAAGAGGAAATGCAAGTTTTTAGGACGCATTCTACGCTGACATAGGGATGGCAAATTGCTCCAAGTTACCTTTTCACATAATATTTTCTCTTCAAGAACGGTTTCGAGCTAATTTGTTGATATAATCTTTGAAAGATGCTTGCTTGTATCTCTAAGGGCCCGATCGTAATTTCAATTTCAGTGACCGCCAGTTTCTTTCAGATATGCAGCAGGCTGCCATAAACAGAATTGGACCTTTCTCAAAGGATCCATAAACTTGAAGGGACCTTAGCGTCCCAAGGCCTTTGGCCTCTCGAGGCAATGCTCTTGGTAGTGCTCGTGAAAACGCGTTGGATGCTGTCGCAAAATTTGCCCTCCTTTATCCTTTATTCTCTAAGGCTCTAAGGCAAGTTCCCTCTTGGTGTTTTTTTGGTATCCTATTCTCATGTAGGAAGTGAGACTGGCAGCTGCAATGGGCTCCCTAACTCCCATCCTTCTTCTTTCAGCAGTGCCACTCTATTTTCCCAATAATTTGAATTTTCCTTCGAAAATTTTGATCTATAAAGCCATTCCGGCTATGTCCTGGCAAGTGGTATGCGTAGGAACTGTTGGGAGCCCATTGTGCTCGTGGAAAAAGAATACGAATGTAGATATCTGTGTATGTGTATATGTACTTTTTACGTGCATTATGATATTTTTAACATTTATGTTGGCATGTACACAAGAACACACACACACATATATATATATATATATATATCTATATGGAAGTATGTATGTTGCATGATTTTGTTTTCATGTCGGTATATGTATATATTTCTCTCTAGATTGTAATTTTTGCATTCATCACGACATATGGTTTCAAACATAGATATGTTTACACAACTTTTGTAGCTTGACATATTTATGTCATGTGCATATCGTTTTAGATGTTTATAAGTGCATGTATATATATATATATATCTGTGTGTCTGTACGCGTTAATGCGTTTATGCAAAGGGATGGCTATACACATGCAAAAAAAGAACAAACCGATCAAAATATAAATAAACAAACAAGTGAAGACTAATAGATTAGTAAATAGATAGACCGATAGATAGATAGATTAATAGATAATTGATATTAATAGATAATGACTGTGTATATATATATATATATGTAGATAGGTAGATAGATAGACAGATAGATAGATAGATAGATAGATAGAGGCTTAAATGAAAAAAAACAAATGTAAATGCAACAAATCCGATGGGTTCCCGCGGCAAATTTCAGGACCTGGGGTGTGGCGGACCACGGCGGTGAAGTGCCCCATGAGAAGCAGGACCGGGATGCCCCAATTTGTGGCCACTTTCATGGGATGATGACAAATCCCATGCGGGCCCCATCTTCGGAGAACCCACATCGCTGCGTCCGAATTCGCGCTGACTTAACTGTATTCATGTGTTGAACGGACGCTAACTTATACATCCAGAAACAAATCTGTGAGAGATGGCCCCAAGGTGTATTGCCAAGGTTTGTGGAACCTCACAGGATATGATCCACTCATAGTGGCCGTGTGGTTGGAAAAGTTCTCTCTGGGAAACCAAGTTGGTAAAGCAGATTCATGCTAGTTGCGGGTTGAAATTCGACACGCATTGCGTAAATCAACGCCCCACAAAGACCCAAAATTACATTTGGTTACGGTTACTGTATATTGTATTATTTTTTCAATGTTCACTGGGTCCGTCAAACCGCACGAACAATATTGGAAAAGAACCGACAGAAACAACCACGACAACAGCAAACAAACAAGACAAAACAAAACAAAACACATTACTCAAAGATCTCCCTCATCAGTCGACTGCTTACAATTACACTGTACCAGTAGCTCTCTTTCCTCGTTTTTTTTTTGTCGGGGATTGAGCTACTGCAGGATCATTCGGAAAAATGTCTGAACTACAATTTCTAATCCCCTCCAACTATAGATGCACAAACGTGTATATAGTAAATCTAGTTATATAAATCAATTTCGCTAATAGATCGGGCACCACCGGTGGTACCTTTACCTCGCCTAGGAGCAACTGAAGGATGTGCAAAGCATCGCAGCGTGCTACTTGGGCTTCTGCGCCCTCCGCGCGGACGGCCGGGTGGTCTGCTGGGGCTTCGGCTTCTGCGGTGACCCAGGTGAGGTCGCTGCCAGCATCAGTCGCTTGGATCGGAGGAGTGTCCTGGACATGGTGAAATTCAGTGATAGAAGGAACAAAAATGGTGATTTAGTGGTGATTCAGCTGGGTATATGTGGGTATAAGGGGAATATAACGAACCAAAATGGTGGTATAACTACAAAAACAAATTGAGATGCATTGGTACAGGCGAAACGTGGGGTGCTAATGAACCAACGAAAGGCCAGTCATCCCGTGAGACCCATCCCAAAGTGATCCCTGGACCATGGCATTTGGACAGTTTGTCATGACCGAAAAGCGGTGGACAAATTTTGCCGAAACCCTGTTTTGGGACAAGGCCATTCAGGTTTCCTGTCCAAGGTTGTAGCAATTCAAATCGGAATCCTTTGACTTGATAAGAATTTACTTTAAGGCAATTTTGTGTCACTCACACCCCGGAAATTCCGCAAAACTGTTTTCCCCACATGCGGAACATCGTTTTCCCAACCCCATTCTTGATGTTCCATATTCAACTGAGGACCTCTAAATGGTGGTCTCAAAATGGGATGGTCTAGGCTAGGGTTCCAAAAAGGAAACACAATCTGAAGTCCCCTAGGTCTTTAATTTCTGACTCATCCCCATGTGAGCAGCCCTCTGCCATCCCCTTATTCTGTACTGGTTATTTAATAGGTCCCCACAAGGGGGTAGTACAATCCCGATAAACCAGCTACTCTATGCATAGCCTCCATTTAAGCACCTAATCAATCATCAGCTATCCATTAACTTAATGCATCCCCAGATGCTCTGTCATTGGCATGCCCATCGCATCCCCACCATATATGTATATATATATATATATGTATATATATATATATATATGTATATATACATATATATATAGATATATGCACATACATACATGCACATTGTATAACTATCAATGCAACCATTTTGACTGTTTAAAACACTTACCACAGATTCCCAGTAGAAGCCTCCATCATTCTTTGTTGGTTTCATTTGGTTCCTAGGATTCCGTGGCACCGAGGTAGCGCGGACCTCGTTGTGGCCTCAGCTTTCGCCTTCGCTGCACGGCTGCAGCCCGAGGGTCGTGTGGTGGCGTGGGGCAATGGCCCGGCAGCGGCCGTGCCGCCCGCGGTGCAGGTGAGCTGAGAGTTTATGGTGCTTTCACTAAGAAACATGTTGGTCTAAGTTCCAAGAATGGGGGTCCTACTAACACATGGGGTGGTTTAAGTTTCAGCAAAAAACATAGTGGTTTTAACTGGCAATCATGATGGTTTAAGCCTTAAAGCGAAACAAGTGGTGGTTCAATTGGCACAAATGGTGCCAGGAGGGGCGGGGCTGGCAATGGCTTTCACTACCAAAAGCCAAGCACTGACAATATCAGGGCCAAAAACTGACTGAAATTGAGATCCGTTTTGCAGTCATTTTCCGGCAGGAGCTGGGTATTTCCCCCTAGACTGGAAGCCATGTTACCCCAGAGAAGAGGGGGCCAAGATGATTGGAAAGGTGGTTTTCCCTTTAGGATCTTTCGGAAGCTGCTACCAGCCAGACGCAGCTGCGAACTTGAGAGTGGGAACTATGGGGATTGGGGCGAGGAATCCATGATTTTCCATTTGCCCTCATTATGGATTTATTGGAAACACCTGCAGTTGGGTGAGCCGCTCACCATTTCCACAATTCAGGATGGATATTTGGTCCCCAATTTTTGGAAACGCCCATGCATGAGTGAGTGCTATATCTATCTATTTTGCTAGCCACGTTCTAGCTTTGCCAAGTCATGTGCAACCCAGGCTCGACCGTTTTTTTTCGCAATGTGGCTGGGAGTTTCTTCTCCTCATACGGCCAAATGCTGCACGATGGAGCCATCAACTGCGAACTACCCTCTGGTAAACTAACATAACTATGGAAAATCACCATTTTTAATGGGAAAAATGCTAAATTTCAAAAGTCCTTGTTGGTTCAGGAGCAAAAATTATGCAATGAAGCTTTTCAGAAAACATGGTAAGTCGTCGAGCCAGATTTTACCCTTCAGTAGGGAATGGAGGTGTGGTTCCTCCTTTCAAAGAGTTTCCCGGAAAATCCACTATTTCTATGGTCATTTTCCATAGCAAACTGTTGGTTTACCAGAGGGTACTACTTCACTACCAGATCAGGACCTGACTTGATCACTGAATCCGAGTTATTCTAGGCCCAGTTCTGTTGGGAGATTTTGATGGGTGTAACAGGGTACATCATTTGGTCGTTGGAGATGGTATACCCATGATATTCCTTTGATTAAGGGGATTCCACAGGCCACATGCGATTCCCAGTATGTCTCAATTCTGATCAATAACATACCCATTCCCATTGCATACCCATTATTCACAATTCGGAAGTATGCAAAACTATCTCCATAAATTGTAAATTGTTCTATCATTCATACTCCATTATTTGTTCCCATCATTCTTAACTCTCCGTGGGTTCATGAATGACTCATTAGAAATCCGCCATCAATAGTCCCATAATCTCTTTCATAGGCCCCAAATGGTTGATCATTCGGGACTTGTCTCCATTGCTGTAGAATGACCACGCAGTCATGGTTGCTTGGAGATGGTTTATTCACCTGCAATAATCTTTAACTGGATATTTTCATTCCAACCGACACCATGGTCACCATAGTCAAAAAGGGGCACCATGTCCCAACTTGTGGGGTTTGGAATCCTATAGTACTATAGGTATACCCATGAAAAACATTACATAGTAGCCATCAATAAACATTCTTAACCATTAACGAGATATTAAGCCATGATATCCCTATGTGTTTTCACCCCATTTGCAGCCCCGAGGGTGCCGGCGCCCATGGCAGGAGCAGCTGTTCTCCGTGCAACAGGTCAGCTCCTCTCAGCACGGCTTCGTCGCTCTCCGTTCTGATGGTCGCCTGCTGCAGTGGGGTGAACCAAAGGACGCAGGGCCCTCTGAAGGCGACGGTGCGTTGAGGGGGTACGGCTATGGTGAGACAGGGGTGGGCTAAAGATGATGAATCTTTGGGATGTTTTTGTTATATATACTCTCAGGTTAATTTTCGTCCCAACACAGCAATGGCGTCGAAGGCAAAGCATCAGGCAACAGGAGACACCCCGGAGCCAGCAGCAAGAAAATTGAAATTCGAGAAAGNTTAATTTTCGTCCCAACACAGCAATGGCGTCGAAGGCAAAGCATCAGGCAACAGGAGACACCCCGGAGCCAGCAGCAAGAAAATTGAAATTCGAGAAAGAAAAGACAGAAAATGAAGATGAATCTATGATGGACCCAGAGGTCCTTATGCGAACAATCCGGGAAATCCAGGAACAGGCATCAGCGACTAAGGTGCAGGCAGCCTTCCTCTTAGCGCAACATGCAGATGCACAGAGAGAAAAGGCAAAGAAAGAAATTATCTTCGGAGGATGGACTACATTCACANACTAAGGTGCAGGCAGCCTTCCTCTTAGCGCAACATGCAGATGCACAGAGAGAAAAGGCAAAGAAAGAAATTATCTTCGGAGGATGGACTACATTCACACCCCCTTCCCATGCCGATCTTGAACACCAAGGGCTCCTCATGGAAAATCAAACAGACTCAAGGGAGAGATACATCAAAGAAACAGCAANAGCCATCAAACCAGAGGAGACACACTCTCCGCAATCACAATTGTCACGGTCACACAACCATGGCAAAGATCCAAGCTACTAGACTTCGTGAAGAAGAGCGAGGGCCTGAAAGAGAAGTTCTACATCAAAGATGTGGAAGAAACACA
>BGPT01001228.1:70761-133118 GCA_003297045.1 Symbiodinium sp. clade C Y103 | reverse complement strand
TGGCTCGTCTTTGTCTCTTGATACTCCTACTTGCTGACGGAATGCTGCTGCTGACGTGCGGTTTCGACGTGAACTGCATATCGCTGTGGAAAAAAAATACCCACAGTCCTTGGCTGCGACCTCAGAACGGCCCCACCAATGCTGATTTCCAGCAACGGAAACCTCACAAAAAAAAGGCTGATTTGCAGGAATTAGTCAAAAATCCCCAGAAGAGCGCATCATTTTGGACCCGTTGTAACCACGAATAGATTTCACCGCCAGTGGTACGAAGTTCTTTCATAGCAGAAATTGTTACCGATGAGGGTACTACCGCATTATCCACCAATATCCACCATTTTGATCCATCCAATGCCAAGGCCATTGTACCGCCATCGAGCGCACCGGGTTGTGAAAATATCCCCAGGTATACCCAGATAGCATGGGAAAAAAGGCAGCGAGAGATCATCACTTGCTCTCCATTTCACGAAAAACTCGACTCTACAGCTCCGAAGGCCGAAGACTTCGGGGATGTTTTTTGGAGTCGAAAGAACTTGTGAAGTTTAGACGCTCATTTCATACTGACAACAGGATCCCAGTAAGCAGCCAATAACCATGACTGTACCATGCGGTAAGCATTTTTTTATACATTTCAAAATAGGATATCCCCTATGTGATCTATGTGGACTAGTAAGCAGCAAACCGGCTCCTGGACCTGCACATCCAAGTACCTGGAGCATTATAAACATCATCAATAGCGATATGAAAAACACCAGTTCAATGGTTAAATCATTTGTAAATGGGCCATTTTCTATAGCAAAGTGTTAAGCAACCAGAGGGTACATATATCTTTTTCACCCGGGGTTGGCTTTGACTTCTTCATCCACCATTAGGCTCGGCTTCATGACGGCCACGGATCGGACCAGCATCGTGCTTCGGCGCAAAATTTGGGCTGACCAGTTCCCCCAGTCTCTTATTGGCTGGTGGCATATATATGTATGTATGATGATGATGATGATGATGATGGTGATGGTGATGGTGATGGTGATGGTGATGGTGATGATGATGACACATGTATACAGAGTATTTTTGTTTTTTGTGTTATTGTATTTTAGTGTAGTGTATCCATATGTATCCATATAATTCTATGTATATACATCTATCCTGGATATGGAGTCCCAGGAGTCGGAGCCAAGCTCGTGCACCAAACGATGGCTAGGTATCAATGGCTGCAATGGCTACCATAAAGAAAAAACTTTCTTCGAGCGATCCCCATTAGAAACTGACATAGTTTCTATCATACCATTTGGAATGAAATATATGTGTACTGTGTATATATATATATATTTATGATATATATATATATATTAGAGATATATTCTGACGTTCTATTTGACATTCTTTTTGGCATATACTCTGACATTCTTTCTGGCATTCTATTTGGCATCTCTTCTGACAGACATACTTTCTGGCATCTATTCTGACATTCTCTCTGACATGGGCACTGCCGGACCTCTACCGCAAGCGCCAGATCTCAGTGGGCAGCGCCGTGGCAGGGCCCACTGAGATCTGGAGCTCGCGGTTGAGGAGGAGAAGGAGGAAGGAAGAAGAAGGAAGGAAGGAAGGAGGAGAAGGCAACTCTGATAAAATCTAGAGCCCGTCACCTGGCAGGCGGGGAAAAACAAGGACCTGAAAACCAAGTCCCCTTTTGTCCCCTTGGGCGATTCTACTGATTTCTTTTACTCTGACTACTGCAATATTTGGACTATTCGATGTCAATGACTTGGGTTTCATCATGTTCTATGCCAACTGCTGCTGTTGCTTCCGCATTTTCCGACCCCAACCATTGAGGATGACATCCTGAAGCTGCACAAGGAGAGCGGCCACTTGGTTCAACGATGGCAAGGCGTGTAAATTGTTCACTGTTACCTCTACAAAGGTAAACATACAAAAAATGTGGGAAAGCGATGGTGGAACCCTAGGAAGGTGATCTTCAAATGGTGCACATCTATGTTAGCTGACCCTAGGGTACATTAAGGTACCCAATGTTAACCCCAACGTACCTGGGGTGTTGGGAGCAGCCTTTCCGATTTTTGCGACATAATCAATGCTGATGCTTTAGTCCTTACTTGGGACATTTTTTACATAATATAAGTATATATAATTCTATATACACACATACAAGACTGGGATTCCTCACAACATCACCATGTTTTATGATTATTGTTTGGGCTTTGCGGGTAATTCAAAGTGACCTTTTCGTCCTTCACTGCCGGGTCCGCTGGATACCACATGGTCACTGGCTGACTCCTATGGGATATGAATGGTATTGCAGCATCTAAAGTGGGGATACAATGGGGATACAATGGGGTTATAGCCAATACAACGGGTTGGCAATTTGAAAAAAATCCAATTCCCCATCCAACAAACAGGATATTGATCCTCATCAACGAGCATATTTTTCAGGGAGTTGAACCCCCCCAGACAACACTTATCACCATTTGGTAGTCAATGCAATATTGATTTGGCGCATGATTCGGACTCTTAAACGTGAACATATGGTACTCCCCCAAATCCCGTTGTTTATCATCAATTTCCCCAAGCGATTGCACTTTTGGGGGCATACCGCATGTTTAGACAAAGTGGTGATGGGATTATACGAGTGTTTCTCTGAAAAAAACAATTCCACAAGACTATCAACATAGTTCCCCCGAATACTTGTGCAATTTTGTGATATTTTGGTACACCCCATTTCTGAACAAACTCAATGATTCAAACGACCTTTTAAAGTGACATTCCCCGTCCCCTCAGGTTCCATTTTGCGCATTGCGAAGCAGAAAGTGCAGGAGAATTGGAGGCGCTGCAGCGTTGGTTAGCGAAGCGGTTCATACGTGGATGTGCCAATTCCTAAGTGGTGAATTATAGTTTGCAGCCCACTTATTCAAGAATATCCAGAGTGAAATACAATGAAATACACGGATTATAATCCAGTTGCGATTCCTGGGTGACCTAGCAACTGCAAGCAGCTTAGACTCAAGTCCAGCAGAAAGTCGCCAACTCTTGATGTACCATGCTGTACCCCCAGTTGCAAAAAAAGGCCCTTCCAGAAACCGAGAATGAGAATGATAAAGCCTCACCACAGAGGTAGTCTCAGAAAGGAATCCTGAATTCTGTGAATTGTGTGAAATAACATGTTTTGAACCTTACAGCCTTACAGTTCACGAATCAACGGGTAGAATCTCCACCTTTTGATACTTTTTCCAACTTTTTTCCCCACGCTTTTCAACCATGCTTCAATGGATTGATTGAAGGGAAAGAAACCAGTGTTTTTTTAACCATCAAACAATTGGGGTTTTCCTTTAATGTTTCCATCATCCAATTTTTTGCATGTATGGAAACCAACTTTCAAAAATCGATGTTTCCTAGTGAAGCTATAGCTTTTCCTAGAGGTAAATCCACCATTTCACCATATTTCACCATGGTTTTCACCATGGGTTTTCACCATATTTCACCAATTTTTCCATGATAAAGCCAGACATAAAACCACCATTCTTTCCTCCTCCAATCCCCCTGCAGTGCCATCGCGACTTGGTCGGCGTGGGTCCTGTGGATCGGCTTGGGCGCTGCAGTGTCAGCTTCTGGGCGCAGCGAGTTTTTTCGGGGGGGAACTGCGGTAGTTTAATGATGGTGAAACATGGGTGAAACATATCATTTGCTATGGAAAGTGCGATACTAGTGGGATAATTCTGTGTTCACTATGGTTTAATGGATGAAACAGATGTTTTACCATGGTTTTTACTATGATTTCACTGGGTTTACTATGGTTTTACTATGGTTGTAATGAAGTACCCGCCAGTAAACTGACATAAGTATGAATAAAAAAACTATTCTAATCGGTAAATCATCGAACTAAATTGGCAATTTTTCATAGCTATGTTAGTCTACTGGAGGGTAAACCCAATGCCATGATGTGGTAAACAAAATAATCATGGGACATACTAGGATATGAATGGGATAATATTAATATGGGGTAATAGTTGGATAAGAATGGATGACTATATAATACACCACCCCCCAAAAAAGGGTTTATGAAATTGGGTATACTACCATTCAAGGGGTCATGTAAAATGACCCCCACATGGGATGGTTTATTATTGGGTTGACCACATTCATTGGCTTTTGGGTAGCCTCTGGTAAACCAACAGTTTGCTATTGAAAATGGCCGTAGAAATAGTGGATTTTCCCATTAATAGCATGGTGATTTTCCAGTTAGCAAACTGTTAGTTTACCAGAGGGTAGATTTATCTATAGAGACTGATGGGTTCCCAAGCAACTTATCACTGGGAGAAGCTGGACAGGAGACGGTCAGACATTTCTCTTCTCATTCTGGCGTCATTTTTTTGGAATACCCTCCGGTAATCAAACGTGGCAATGGAAAATGCACCATTTTTAGATAATTCTCCCATTAAAGCCTCCATTTATAGAGGATTTTCCATTGCCATATTTGATTACCAGAGGGTACATATTTAAAAAAACTCTTTCAAGGGATACCTAGAGTGAATAGAAACGACAGAGTTGAGTCCGGAGTCGAAAAATCATCCCAGCTCTGGTCAACCTCCTCCCAACATCGGCAGCCAAGGAGGTACCAAGCGTTTCCCAAGCACATGATAGGACGTACAAGTTTTCACTTTCGTTTAAAAACCCACCTAACTGTAGATATCTATTCCATAAACATCTATACACCATCATGAACTAACTAGTTAACCCACTTGGAAGCCAACTTAGCAACATATATACCACAATATACCATACAATAACCACATATAACTAGTTTCACAAATCATGCATCTACCACAAAATGTAGTTGCAGTTACATATACATATATTTTACCAGCATGAGCTCCCTGTGGCAACCAACAAACCTGCGGACCTACACCAAGGCTCCGGTCTGTGGATGGAGCTGGGTTGAGGCGGCGATTCCGTCGGAGGGATTTTGGCCGCCTGCAAATACTTTACCCATGATGGGGAAAATAATCTATAAATAGAATGTCATCTAAAACATGATCTCTTTCTTTTCTCATATAAAATCGGATATTCTACGGGAACCTCTAATAAATGGGGATATATCAAAAACATAGGAGATAATTATGGGATATGCCTGACCCGAAACGACTTCGTCATATGGGAAATGCCACTTTGAGATATGGGTACTGTCCAACAGTGATGCCAATTTTTTTTGGCGATTTGAATAGGAAAATATGATCAATTTTCACATTTTGTCGTACCCTATTTTTCAGGCAAATCCGGCAAACCCATTTATTTCAGGACTAACCTCAGGAATTGCCGAACAGTCTGTTTGATTGTGCAAATGTCCTCTTGATTGAGGAATCAGCACATTAATTCTACAAGCTGGTGCCCCAAAGTTGGCCGAGTTGGCTGGTAACTCCGATAAGTAGGGTTCATAGTTTATTACATATGTATACTGTATTACAATATACGATAGCTATAGTGATGGTGGTTATAAACCTCAAAACTAAGGAGGCACCACCTTTCAGCAACCCTTCAGCAATCGATCTGATTGGGCCGAACAGTGCTACAAAACTTTGAAAAGAGCCAAGCAGAAGCGCGGATGATTTGTCATTGAAAAGTATGGACTTGTCATAGCCTCAGTCATGAACCCCAAATATCAATGAATTCAAGGTTCTTTGCATATGGTCAGCACAAGGTTTTTTTCTTTTAACCTGAATCTATGGTGAAATTCATGCACCTCCTACAGTACTGACTGAATTTGCTATGCATTACTGGGACAATTAGCCAAATGCTGCTCTATGATGCCTACATCTATATATATATATACATAACATATATATATATATATCTCATATATATATATATATGTATACATATGTAGATATGTGTGTATACATATGTATACATATATATATATATGTATCTATGTATATATATATATATACATGCGTGTGTCATACATGTAGATATTCATACACGCATCTTCACTCACCTATACTATACTTGTCATCCCCTGACAGCATGACCTCACCATCCACGACGCTACGAGCGGAGGGCATTTACTTTGCGGTGGCTGCCTGCAGTACGGCTGGATTGCAGTCCATGTGCGACGTTGCTGGGTGAAACCAATTGGTGTTTTTAGGGGAGTCCTCAACTCATGGGAGGGCCCAAAAATTGTCTAGATGAATATGAGTTGGAGTGATGCTCAGGGGTCATGTGAATATCATGAGACATGGAAAATCATTAATTAATTAAAACTAAACACGCATTTCTTCTGTTAAACACCCCACTACCACAGTGCGGTTTTTCACGTCGCACTTGAGTCATTGTACATTGCGTCTTGGTTCTTTGTGGCAACACCTCAGTTTGGAGCGGTTTTTCGCAGCACATGTTGACATCCCTAAATGTTTCAAAATCCACAGCAGCTGGTGAAGTGGTTTCACATTCCCCCCCCGCAGAACTGGGAACGCTGTGCTGTTTTGTTGCAACAGGCCCTATTGCCAGTGTGCCCTGTGGCAGAGTGGAAACTCAAATGAGAACAAAACTGGTAAGGCCACATGAATTCCGAGCTATGCTGTTTGTTCATTCTAGGAGTGATACTTGTATTGACTCAAGCAACATGGAATGTCACAGAGTCGCACACTTGACACTCGAGGTATACCTGGGGGAAGATGTAAATGCCCCGCGGCCATGGTTGGTTGGTTATATGATACACATATTTTCAAATAGGGATGGTGACTATGGTGCCGGGTAGATCCCACATCATTGCTTCAATGAAATCCCCATTGAATCATTTCTTCATCCACCATTCTCATCCTTAATGTGGTACCCTCTGGTAATTAAACGGTTTGCTATTGAAAATTGCCATAGAAATCGTGGATTTTCCCATTAATAGCATGGTGATTTCCCATAGTTATGTAACAGTTTACCAGAGGGTAAATCATCATTACTCTCATTAAAATCCCATGAAAAATCACCATTTTATAGATGATTTACCTATCATAAATGGCCTAAAAACCCCCAGATTTTCCAGGTCTTCCCTCATGGTGGAGGTCTCGTCCCCTGTTAAAATCACCGCTATCCGAGGCTGATGACTCTCATGTGATCCTCACCGGTATCTATTGCCTCTTTGGAGCCACCAAGCGGCGATCTCCGAAGATTGTGAGGGTACAATGAGGATATAGTGAGGATATAGTGAGTATATATAGGCACGCGATTGCAGTACCACCCCCCGTATCCATGTGCATAAGCAAAAAACATGATAAATAGCATACAAAACTGCATTTTCATGATGTTATCTTTCAAAGAAAATCTTAGTTTTTTTTGTGGTTATTCATTTTGGCGACATCGTGATGTCTAGGTGATGACACCTATATGTGATATGTATGTTTTCAGGATAACGACCTTGTGGTTCCACGGAGACGAGCAATGTTTGATAAAGTCCAGATCTTGAAGACTTCATTTTGTACTGTGTTTTACAGTGTATTTTGCTCTTTGACATGTCCATGCATCACATGTAATCNCGTATAGGGTCAGCAATCCCTGATCATTTTTATCTGTGCAATCTTAGTCACGTGAAATAAAGGGGGTGGTATTGCAATCGGGTACCTATATATACATATACATATATATATATATACAATTAGACGCATATGTGTGTATATATATATGAACCACCCATTAATGGGATTTAATGGGTATATAAATGTTAGTGAATGTGGATAGAATCCCCGGGATCGTTGATGTCCTTTTTCCATGGGTAGGTTGATGTTTGATTGCCCTGAGGCTTGTAGGAAGCATTGTGGGATTCATCGCCATTTCGAGATGGTTAATACCGACCCATTTCTAGTAACATTGGGATAGTATAATATTGGGTTCACCACACTATGGTTGTTGTATGTTTTTGTAGCTAACAAGGTGGTGCCCCCCAATGATTGGATTTATGGGTAGGTATATGTATATTTATATCTAGATGGCTTTTTTATTTAGCCAAGAACATGACTGAAGGGCCACCTTGAACGAAAAGGTAATTATGTAAGCACTTCTCATTGGGGTTTGTTGGCAAAAGGCATGGATCGCCATCTTAATAGACTGGTATGCGAGATCTCACAAAATCTTCCGCTGGTGTGCCAAGTTCTAGTGAAGTCGTCAGCCCGATGGTCTATACCTCTCCGAAATCGAACATGGCAGTAGGAAATAGGAAGATGATCAAACTAAAGGGGAATATTCCATTAACCCCTTAACTAGTTCGATATACTTACCATAAAGCCTGTTTACAGTAACCTCGTGAGCAAAACCAACTTGGCTAAAGAACTAGGCACCATTTTTATAAATGTTGGTTTTTGTTTCTGGGTTTGTAGTTTTCAACAGGTGCGAAGAACGTAAGTTTTCTCTGCTTCGTCTGGTGCATGCTGGCTAAGTGTGACCTTCATTGAATAAACATTTTGAGGCTTTTCTTCTTTGGGCGGTTTACGCACTTCAGTTTCTTGTTCCTACTTCAGACGCTTTCACGCTAACCTGCACATGTTCAACCGTCGATTGCACTCTAAAGTTGTTTGTTGTGAATGCTTTATGTTTGTTCGTGAAGTCGCAATGTTCCCAGTCAATGTTTATGTACAACAAACCGACAAAGAAGTTTGGTAAGGATCATTTATTCAGATAATGTATATTATCTATAGATGTATCAAAAAAAAACAATCAATTACTGATTTGGATGGTCCTACAATTGTCACGGAGACATCACAACCAATCCTGGAAGAGCTGATTCTGGTGGAATTCACCTGTCTAGGAACATGGTGATTTGATAGTGATATATATAGTGATATTTTTTTTGGTTTGTCTTGATCTTATACATCATTCACTAAGTGTGTATTTGTATATACCCTGTGGTTATTTAACAGTTCGCCATGGAATAGCTGGCTGATTTGGGATGATTTTCCCAGCTAGAAAACCTCCATTTAGTTCGGGGATTTTCCATGGCTATGTTAAATAACCAGAGGGTATATTCCCAAGTTGTAAGTTGGTGTCATTCCCCTAGTATGTATCTACAGTTGGATGGTAAGCCACAAGCATAGCTTGGAGGATCTTGGAGGGCCTTTCCTACAATTCCTCATTAAAAATTATCTCATTATATACACTATGTATATATTATATATATATATTACTATTCACCAGATGTGTACTTATTATACTATGGTTTATTATACTTATAAGTATAGTTAATGGGGCTTATAAACCAACTTATAATTGGGGGGCTCCACGTTGTATCTATATATACACATGCTGGTCCTTTCCGACCAATGAGGTGCCAATCTTCGCCTTGGCATTGGGCCGGGTGGCAGGGGTGTCTTGGCCTCTGATTTTACCAACAAAAATAGCGTGACTTCGTGGGATTTCACCAGTAAGAATAGTGATTCCATGGGTAAATAACCAATAAAAAATAGTGATTTAATGGGATTTTACCAAGAAACATAGTTATTTCATAAGATTTAACCAACGAAAAATAGTGATTTAGCAGCACACATTGTGAGTTAATGGTGGTTTGTACAATGAGGGAAGACTGGGATACCATCCGGCAATCCAAGAACTAGCCATGGAGGTTTCTAGCTGGCAATGGTGGAACTATGTCTGGGGAATTTTCCAGCACGCGATGTTTGATGACACCGGAGGGTGTATACATAGACATATGTATATATATATATATATACAGTCATCCTGAGTAGCTTTCACTATATAGACACAACAAATGTATGTGGGGATTTGTTTGACATACTATTCAAAACGTACTGAGATATATACAATTATATATAGATACATACGTATATACAGAGCTTGAATAGTATGGCCATTAGAAAAACATAAACATCATCACAAACATGATGATATCTTTGAAAATTACATCTTCTATTTACTGCAGGATGAGTACATATAGGTATAGATTATATACCTATACATACATATATATATATATATAATATAATATAATGATATGTGATACAACAAGGGAAATACCACAACACATCGGGATTAGACTGTAGGTATCATTTACAGCATGACACACAATCTCGAACAAAAGCAAGCAGAAATGGCTCCAAGAGCAAAGAATATTCTGGACCCAGGGTCTGGCAATAAGAGGCCTGTCAGCTGCATTTCCAGCAGAATTACTGGAAGCATTAACATGTAGCTCAATGGCCTCCATTTACACATCAACAAAAACGAAGGAATTGCTGCTTCTGGGGCGTGGAAGGGGTGATCCTTTTCAGAATTCTTTCGTGCGTATCACGAAAGCTCCCCCGGTTTCAAACAGTCTCTAATTGGATGTTTTTGGTACGTTACATCCCACTACATACCCACTATATCCCCATTTATAGATGTTCTGCCCGTTGTATCCCATGATTGACCCCTATGGAAAATGGGGGACGAGAATGTGCCTCCCATTGTATCCCTATCATGACTCAAATAGTCCTCATGGAAACCAACTGCAACAGCGAGTGAGAGAAAACATGTCCCATAACTCATGTGGTCTGCAGGTATAGTCAACCAGTAAATCAACTTTAAACCCCCAAATCACCAAATCTTTAGGAGATTCAGACAGATAAATTGAGGGTTTACCATCTTGGGTCAACCTCGGGTACTTAAGTACAACTCAATCTTTTGCTGTAAAGTGTCAGCTGCTGTTTCCATTTGCAAATCAGTTGGCTCAGTGCTTGGTCCATGCAACGCCCCTACGCTTACTTTTGCTGATCTTGGGCGGGGTTCCAGCTTGATACCCATGACTTGCCTAGATCTTGGTTGACAAGCACATGGAGAAACAGGCAGGTGGCTGCGATCTAAGTGGCTGTTGGTTGATGAGTTCGGGAGAGTTCGGGGGTGAATGGCACTAGCAAATATATTGGGGATTATCATGATCCATTCTGAGAATCCCTACGCCCTACACAATCCTGTATATATATATATATGTATCCCAGGTGAATTTCAGGTGCAACCTACCTTTCTTCGACTTTTGTGAGTTTCGTTATATATGTATATATAATATTACTATTATTATACAGGTATCTATGCACATTCGCAGACAAAAAATCCCACCATGGATGGTCCAGCTCGGGTCGAGTTCACTGGCTGGAGCCCCTTCTCGGTGCCAGAATCACTTGAAGATGACGCAGAGGATTACCACATCAGAGGCCGATCGATTTTTTTTCAAAATCTGGGGAGATGTTTGTTGGAAGCTATACAAAACGGGTATTGAAGCAGCCAACAATGAAGATTTCAATATATATATATATATATATCATATGTATACCATATAAATGCTTTATATATTTATATATATGTATATATATAATTATATATGTATATATATATATATGTATATATGTATATATATATATGTATATATGTATATATATATGTATATATATATATATATATGTATATATATATATATGTATATATATATATGTATATATATATACATATGTATATATATATATGTATGATATGTTTTATCTCCAAACATGGGTGGCTTTGCTGCTTAACAGGAATTCTTTCTCAATCTCTGACATCAGCTGTTACCCAGAAGGTAGAGCGGTTTATTGCTAGGCAAACACACTTTTTTTTTTGCTGGACAAACCTTTGTTTTGGCTGGCGAGATTCCTTCTATTTTTTCCCAGGAAATGTGCCAAATGTTATCAAATGATCATAATTTCAAAGTCTCAGTGGGTCTCTGATGGTTTCTGGACTTTCATAACTGGTTTGTCTGAAAATAGGGGATATCCACAAATAGCTATTTTTTTTGGGGAAATGATGTTCTAATCCATTGGAATATCAGGTACCCTATTTTCAGACAACACCCCATACAAGATTAGGGTTCTCTGTTGACTCCTGCCCACCTCACTGGTCCGTTCCGTCCACGACCCTCCAGATGGTCTTTGCCGAACACATCCTGGGGCATCCGCCGGACCGACGGTAGAAGTGGCGGACTGGATTCGCAGAAATTGGGTTTCAGCTGATTAATGGGGTTACATATATTACATAGATATATAGAAATATAATATATTAACCAAATGGAGTTTAGTTGCGTAGATCCATATAATCCCACTTAGTCCACATTGTATATAGCTCCATGAATGGATGATTTCATAATATATGAATGTGGTTGTGTTCCAACCAACTAAGACCTTTTTTTTGTACGGTATGTAGGATTGAGCAATCCCATCCCCCTATATCCACCTAATATCAAATGAGCAGTGTTCAAAAACCCTGTTGGTTGATGATTATAGGGTGTAGACTATGCAATATATTGGGGATTATTATTGTCACAATCCGTGGCGTTACATCCTATTAATCAACCAGTATAAATGGGATGACAGAGGGTTCTGAACGTTTGGGAGGTCAAGGTGTGTAACATTAGGGGGAAGGGATTCGTGGATGATTTTGATTGACATTGTACATTATTATGTACACATATAGGAACCTGGAAATACAGAAAAATCAAAATCTACTTCAAATGAACATATTTATCGACTACTTTTCTATCTTTGTGGCGATTACTATATTTTCAGGTGAGTATACATATTTTTGTGTAGGAATATATGTACATGTATACATATGTATATTTATGCATCCACACTCTACACTTCACACTCCGCAATCTACACTACTAACAGGGCCGAGCCGCTAATGTAGTCGGTGTATTTGGTACTTGATAGGACTACATATCGAGCATAGCAAGGAACCTTTGCTGAATTTCTGGCTCAACCATTTGTGAAAAACTCATAAGCAGACCCCTAGTCGATGAGTCGATGCCCATATTCTTTTATCTCCGAAAATAACAGAGAACTTTTCTTGAAGTTGGCCCATTGAAATTCTTGAATATCCTTATAAGAAACCATATCTCTTGGTTCTGGCCGATTCTATTTCTGCAACTGCAGGACGCCAAGATTGACGCGTCCGAGTTTTTGCAGATCCAACTGTTACGTACTGGAAAAGTTGATCGTGATACGCTGGAGCCTGGAAGGGGGTCACAGCATGGATGGGGTGGGGACAAGCTCGCAACGACCTCACCATACATGATGGTCAGTAAGGGGAATCATCCAAAACATGACTTGTTTTCCGTTTCACAAATAGAATAACTTGCTCAGCTAACATCAATGGGGCGGTGTTTTACTGCCCACTTATATATATATATATAGATGCATTATTATAATCAACCCATAATAGTGGCACCCAGCCACTACTGTATTATAGCCCCATCTCATACTTATTAAACCCTTAGTCATAAATTGGTGTTGTCCTACCTCCTGAAATATATTCATTCTTATGATCAAGCCACATCAAGCCATATCAAGCCATTCTGGGACCCTCTGTTTGAACCCACCAGAATGTTGATGTAATGTGACAAGACGATTGGATAGTGGATATTAGCAACACGGGGCTTTGTCCAGAAATTGTGTATACCACATTCCATGGCAAATTTCATGGACAAATCAACCCTGAATTTGTTGGTACTTTGGACAAAGCCAATATGTGCTGAGTTTCCTTGATGGAGATCTATGATGGAAAGATTGAAACCAAACTTTGCTCTTCGGCATAGAAAAGATGGTGCAACTTATCCATATTGCTCAACGGATGCGTTTGCCACATATGGTTGATACTCTGCCTCACATTGCCAATTCAACCTGTAGCCTCCCATTGCACTTGAGATGACTTCTACATGAGTGGATAAACATGACCGATAGAATGGGACCATATTTTATCGACCATTTTGGGATGATCCGCTGGAAGCCCCCTGTTATATATATATATGGGGGTTTCCTAAAATGGGGGTCCCCAAAATAGAGGGTTTATAATGGAAAATCCCAAACAAAAATGGATGATTTGGGGGTACCCCTATTTTTGGAAACCCCCATATAGTTCTGATTTTCAGTCAGTTTTCTTTAGTTTGATATCGGTTTTTCATACCCGAATGGTTGGTTGTTTCACGCACGTATGTGTTTCATGTTCGATTTGGAATGATGATCGCCCATTGATTGACATGTTTTAGATTGGTTCGTCAAATGTGTCTATCGGGACCGGAAAGGCATACTTAGATGGGCCATGGGGATAGTTAACCGGTAATCAACTGGGCTACAACCCACTAGATGCGATAACTATTTGGAACACTTCGAGAACTGAGTTGTGAACTGTGAACATGTACAAAATAACTCCCTATATTGCCTTATTTTTAACAGATACGCATTCATATACCCATTATTCTTGTCCTATTGGGGTATCACTCTATTGTCTCTATACACATCTAAGTTTCCAATGGTATACACTCACATGTATACATCTAAGTAACACTACTTCATTGGGACAAATCATTACTATACAGCGACCCGCAAGTTACGTTAGAACAAGTAACATCCTACTAAAATAGTGATCCATTAATTGTCTATCCTTTCGCCGGTCACTAGGTATATATATATAGTATCCAACAGTAATATACATCTCAAAAACATTACTATATTGGGGCATAACTACATTAATATATACCATTACTATAGAAAGCAGCCCCAAAACTTTCAAAATTGTTTTACACCTCCAACTAGTTCGATATATCCCCAATAGTTTGATATTCTTCTCCCCATGGATCCATTCACATCCCGAAGCATCTATTCAATCACCATCAATTATATCCACCCCAATAAACCATATTTTAACCCTACATATATACACATTCTCAATAGATATATAACTCATTAAATGTATCGACTGTAAATATGGAGTTGTATGTTTTAACCCTACATATATACACATTCTCAATAGATATATAACTCATTAAATGTATCGACTGTAAATATGGAGTTGTATGTATATATATATATAGTATTTGTCTATACATAACTTCTATTGGCCCATTCGATATGTATATAGTTTCATAACTTTTATAACAGTTGTAAAATAACTATATATAGTTTCCAAATATTATGTGTTAATGCCTATATTATGTGGAAATCCTTTTTTTTTTCGGCCCCCTTTGTTTTTCCACATCACTCGCGACAGGAGGAGATCCGAAGCGACTTCGAGAGCTTGGCTGAGGGCAAAGGCGCTTTGGACGGCTGGACGGAACGGTGGGGGGGTTTCACAACGCTTCGGAAAGGCGTTGGAAACTGCAGAAACTTGGGGAAATTTGAATGTTTCACTAATATCCCATTAATATACATCTATTTTTTAACTTGGGAAATGAATATCCCACTAATGTACCATTCATATACCAAGGTTCTTTTTTTTTGAAACTTGGGGCACAAGAATCAGAAACTGAGAGGAAACTTGTTTGGCACTGGTGAACTTTGGAAGCTGTACATGATGGGAATATGATAAGTGAGAGGGCAATACAAGCATGTTGTAAGCCATATGCCGTTGTCGCGGACATGTGGGATATAGCCCAGTAAAAAAAATGTTTGGGGTGTAGTTCGGGTGAACTAAAGCGAGATGTAACCATAGGGGTTATATTGTAACTTTCGGGGGTTATTGCCATTTTTTTTTACCGATTCATAACCTTAACTGCACCCCAAATGGTTTTGGTACCTGAACATTATGGGATTGTTCCACCGAAAAAATTGGATTGCTGTCTCATTATGTTCCCCATATTTCCACATGGATATTATGGCACTGGACTTGGGGTAAGTCCCTAATTGACACACCATGCGTCGGACGGAATACACCAAGTTGTTTTTCTTCTCAGGCCTCATCTGCAGTGATACCTGACCACGTGCAGATAGTATTCTGATGTGTATATATTATATAAATATGTATACAGTATAGTTGTATACATATGTAAATATATATATATATACATAAGTATTGTATATTGTTGTTTGTCTATATATATATAGTCATATACTACATTGTACATATCCACTGATTTCAGTTGGATCAACCCACTTTACATTGGTTTCACCGATTCCATCGATTCCACTGCCAGACTTCATCACGAGGGTCCCGTCCTCAGTGAGGGATGGGGCGGCGTTTAGCTGTCCCCGGACATTGAATGGTTTCAACGGGATACCCTCTGGTAAACTAACACAACTATGGAAGATCACACTTTTTTATGGGAAAATCCACATAAATGGTCATTTTCAATAGCTATATTAGTTTACCAGAGGGTAATGAAGAATTATGGGGATAGACCCAGCATTTCGTGGGATTTGTTTTTGGAATTCATTGATGTACGTCGCGACGTCACTATGTAAAAATGTTGATTAAGATAACACTTTTCAAGTTGGTGAATTGCTATAATTTCTCCAGATATTTGTTTCAAGTGATTTGAGTAGTTTCAATAAAAAATGCTTGGTTCATGATCATACTGGTACGGGCATTGTAGCAGGAGATTACTGTATCCATCATTTATAATAGTTATAGAGGTTTAAACTGTCAAAAGTAACACCATGTACGGAATTGATAAATAATCATCGGTTGATTGATGGTTAAAAGGGGCTTCACTAACCTTTGTATATTGGGATAATCATAATCAATTGTCAATCAGGGGATCACTATTGACAAACATGTTATTTGGTGATTGTCCAATACTTGTCTTAAAATATATTGTTCAAGTGCAGTGATTATTTCGTCAGATGGGAGGAGTTCTTTAGGATTGCATTCTTGATGTACATGGAAGCGGACGGAAAGGGCCCCCAAATGGTGGGGTTGTCAAACTAGTTAGATTACCCTCCGGTTTGCTCAAACGTGGCAAGCTGGAAAATCCCCGAACTAGCCATGGAGGTTTCAATGCAGGGAAAATCCCCGAACTAAATGGTGGATTTTCAATTGCCATGTTTGAGCAAACCAGAGGGTAGTAAAACTAAACCACCAGTTTCATAACAAACGAGGGCTCCTTTCTGGAAAGTGTGTAAGGTGTCACAATGAGCAAATTCCACCAAGTTCCCATGTGAATCTTTGACACCTGCCTGTTGGTATTCGCACCATATCCCATTCATCCATTTATTGTTGATTTATGTTGGTTTTGTGCACGCATATACCTAAAATAGCTATACAAATATGTGTACATATAGATGCTTAGCGCCCCCACCCATGGGGAATATTGTTTGAATACAACTGGAATGACCTTACGGCCTTACTCAATGCGTGCTTGATAATGTAGGCAGCGCACACACACACTAGCTGCAACTAGCCAGCAAGAATGGGCTAGAACGGACACATATATCAAGATATACCAAGATGGACAATTAATACCAGAATATATTGTTCAAGGATTATACTCTGCATTATACCATTTATACAAATGCGAAGGTTTAGATTAAACCGTATGGTATGGAAATACAACATGTATGTATATATATATATGTATATGTATGTATATATATATATATGTATGTATATACCATGTTTGAGTCATTAGTATTATGCAAATGGCATTATTTCTGGTCTGTATTGCTATTCCCATCCCGCCGCGGCAGGATGTGGCCATGAAAGGCCATGAGTCCCTTGGCGCAGTGATGCGTTGCCGGCGAAGCTCTTGGGGTCACAATGGCAATAGGCTCGTGGATCCTGGGTACGCGGGGGAATCATCCCACGTATTGAAACTGTTTAGTTATCAGAGCTTTTAGCCATTTATGAACGGAATAACTCCACTTAGGAGACTCACAAGGCAGGGTTATTGACCACTTCCAAAGTGGAATGATCTTCAAAGTAATAGTTTTAGGTAATGCTATATACTAGGAATAGTGTTTGATGGTAAATATAACAGCAGAGCAATGATGACAATAGCAGTGACAATGGTCAAGAATGGGTAATAATCCCAAAGACATTGAATACCCCCAAACAGAACGACAGAGAAATGTATTGGATCTATTCATGGATTGGGGTCCACGTTCATGGATTGGGTCCCAAAGACCCGTCAAAACAAAAAGCAGCCAACATATCCACAGCAGGGTATCAGAAGTTTGACGAGCGCCTATATCTTGCCACTTGAATACAGCTATGGGTATCAACATGCAAGAGGACAGGGTCCAACATGATAATGGATTGCCTCCACCCGTTCTTGGGCTTCTGTAATCTTGACCAGCCCCAATCTAAGGAAAGTTAGGGGTACTGAGTACATCTGAGTACCAGGTAGGGACAAGAGGACATGGTCAGGGCATTAGTATGAAACTAATCCAATTCAACTCTCTGAACGCGTGAAAAAATGTGTTGGTACCCTATATAGGGAAACAAATGTAGCTGTGGAAAACTGTGGTTTCCTTATGACAATGAATCTACAACTGTGGATTTTCTGCGCCTATGTTTGTTTCCTGGAGGGTAATCCATTCGCAACGTTGGGAAGTTGGGATGTCACATAGACTTCACCTATATGGAGGTTTCCTAAGTCATAGGGGTACCCCCCAAATCATCCATTTCTAGATGGGATTTTCCATGATAAACCATCCATTTTTTGGGTACCCCCAGCCATTAGGAAACCCCTATATCAAGTGTTGCTCAAATTTCTTGAATTCCATTTGACTATCTCCCATACATAGTATGTATTGATATCTGCGGTTATCTCAGGGACCCGCAAATCCTGTGTTTTGTCATAATTTTCTCTATCCAATTTGGCCAGCATTATGTATGGAATCACTATATATATACATATATATATATACATATATATATATATGATATGTACCGAACGATTGCTGCTGAGAGTCATCTACTAATAAGGTGATAAACCGAGTCATATAAGCCATGGACGATTTCCCCAATTATCCCATTGCGGGGAGTATACCTTCTGGCAATCAAACACATCAATTAAGAATCCCCCGATTTGCCAATTCAACGTTTACCGTTCGCCTATGGGTCACCACCTTGCTTAATTATGATCATATCAACCTTCGATTATCTGAATTATACGTCCACATATCCCCAAATAAACATCCACCATATTTTGGTTGCACGCATCAACTATATTTATATATATATATATATCATCATCAACTATGGATCTAAGTGATTAAATGATCATAATCAACTATATAATCATTGGTAATCACATGTAATGACCATCAACTATATAGATCACATTTGACATGATAAATCAACATAAATCAACTATAGATCATAATCTTGTGAAATCACCCTTTTTCTATGGTGTTTTCTCACGATTTTATCCAGATCTACCAAGGCATCGTGTCCACAAGCACAAGCGCCTCGACTCACATTACTTGGGCGTGGCGTGTGGAGTGGATGGAACTCGAAAAACGGTGGAATTTGCTGGGGAAGTCCATGAAAATCCAACATCATCCAGTGGTTTATGGTGGTTTATAGTAGCGAAATCATGGTTTTTCCAGTGGGGTTTTTTCCAGTGGTTGACAATGGGGAGATGGGGCTTGTTTTGGAAATTCCCATGGAAAACAATGGAAACCAGTCATTTCATAGGGATTGAAGAGGGAATAATAGGGACAGAATGGGATACGTCCAGCCAACAAGATGATGTTTGGGTGTGCGTGAAAATGGGGAATTCCTTCATTTTCTGCAATTTTAGTAGGGACAATGGTTCCAATGACTCCACGGATAGAAAAAAAGCTTTGAATTTCCATCACGCTGCGTTTCGCCTCTAATGGTAAAACCGAGGACACCTAACGTGGAAACCAGCATTTGAGAGCCTAGATGCTCAGCGCTGTGCGTGAATGATGTGTGTTTTGCTTCGTTCTTGTGCCCTAACATGGACCTGATATGACCTGATAATGCTTGCACCCCGTTACCCAAGATGGTCCTCCAAAGTCCAGAATCTACTTCAACACTGAAAATTTGTTTGGTGCATTTGGGTAGTCTTTGGAAGTCACAGAACTCTACTCCAATGATTTTGATACATTTCGATCAACACTGGATACATCCGGATACCCTCTGGTAATTTAACATAGCTATTGAAAATTGCCATTTACAGTCTATTTTCATCTATTTTCCTATTAAAAATGGTGATTTGCCATAGCTATGTTAGTTTACCAGAGTTTTTGCCACATTTCCAGCCAGTCTAGATTTCCAGAGGCTTTGCCCGAGGGCAATCCAAGCCAGCTTGGCAGAGTACAGGGGAACATCCATGTTTGGTGGTGTCTCAAGAATGGGTCATCCTAGACATGATAGTATAGTTTCTACAATGTATGAAAACATACCCAAATAAGAATGTTTTGGTACATTGTAGAAACTGTGCCATACTATAGATACTACTACTACAGTTTCAAATTGATTTTGGGTCACCCATGTTTTTTTTTTCGGAAACACCCAAACAGAGACTCATTTGTTTCCTGGAGTGGAAATCTCCTGAATTTGACCTTTGATGATTATCCGAAAAGTAACACCATTGGTAAATGTACATGATAACCTATAATTCTATCATAATCTATACCCTCCGGTAATCAAACGTGGCAATTGGAAATTCCCCTATAAATGGAGGTTTTATGGGAAAATCACCGAACTAAATGGTGGATTTTCCATTGGCATGGATTACCAGAGGGTAAATATACATAGGCTACATAGGCATAGCCCTTACATTCAGATGGTTGGGACAAGATGGCACGACGAAGTATGCACAAGGCATGGCTCCGGGTTGATGTGCTGCCGCCTTGTGGTTCCAGGGGGACGTTGTTGAGCTGCAAGGCTACCGAGCAAACCTGGGAGAAGGCTGCTGAATACAACTTGTCATGCTTGCCAACAGTGGGGATATGTATATATATATATACTTAGTATCACTTAGCCAGCTGTTTTTTTCAGCCAGCTTCAGGGATAGGCCAATTTGAACCTTCGATTTTCGAGACCATCTATAGCAACCTCCAATTTTGAGATAGAAACCTGAATTGCAGTATCATCATGTTCATAGGATTTTACTAAATTTCGGTTATATTTTTGGGCCAAAGCTACCGTAATGTCCGGCGATTTTCTCGTGGCTTTTTGTTACCTAAGGGATCATGATCCCAGAGGAGCTGTCTATGGGATATCCCAATGTGAGGGGCTCTGGTGGACATGAATGATGTGCTGTATAAGATTATTCAATATATCAAAATATAGTATGAATAATTGTGATCATTTTATATGGAATTATATCTTTGATTATGATATTCTTGATTATTCATTTATTATAAGATCGTAAGAGGGTACCCGCGCCAACTTCGATGAGCTGCCATCATTTGAGCACTTTGCGAGAGTGTTTATTTCTTCGTCAAACAAAGGCGCCGGGCCGCTGGCAACAGAATCTGGATGAATTTGATCATGATCTCGTTGCGACCTCATTCGAAAAGATGCTTAGAAGTCTTAGATATTCCAGACCCGAAGTTTCCAGGTTGGTGAATTATTAGTATGTAGATCAATTCAGATGCTACGATTGTATCAACAAATTAGTGAATTTCATGGATTTTTTGTTGATTTTCATCATGATTTATGTTTCAAACTACCAGCGCTACTCATTTGATTGTCATGTTGGTTTCAAATCTACACATGTGTTCATGACTTTGGCATGATGATCTCAAATGACCTCATGGCATATTCAGGGGCTCAACCACCCACAGTTGTCTTGGGTGGTCAACCGGGACAAACACGCGCACCAACGAATTGCTAAGCGTCAAGACGCCACATGGAACCAAAGGTGACAGGGCGAGGTTTCTATCGCGCTTTCGTTGGCATGAAGAGATTCCGATTGCTGTGAAGATTTGGAAGGAGAATCCATGATGGTGAAGATGTTAAAATTGTCGACCCATATTGGAGGATGGTATCAATCCATTCACAAAGATTTACCAATTAACAGAGTTTCCCTTCTGGGATGACCACGCCCCACGAATCCTGTGGGCTAAACAGCGCTTTTGCTGTTTCTAGAACCCCCGACAAGAAAGTGAGTTCCCGGGGCAGCTGCAACAATTTTCGTGACATGGTTTAAGATATTTTAGAGTGGGAAGCATTGATTTATAGTACTGCAGAGGAAACTTCCTTGCTAGAATCCACGAGCACCCACGGGGTGTATTTTTTTGTGGTTGAATATTCGGCTGGCAATGCCTCAATATGAGGTTTTGGCCGTCAATGATGCTACCGAAGAGTGAATGGTATAGTCTATAGTATTAGACAAGCATTGGTTGCACATTGTCCTAGTAGAAAAAAAGGAAGCCCTCTAAATATCTCTAAATTATATACCAGGGAAAAACATGAAAAAGAACGGTTTCAGCATGTTACAGCATGTTACAGCTAGTATTTTCATATGTAAATCCTAGAAAAACAGCATCTCGGAAGTCTCTTTTAATCTACAGCTCTCCAAAGCCTCGACGCTTCAAAAGAGCGACGGTGCTATCCGCTTCGACGCTTCAAAAGAGAGCGACGTGGGATCAAACATTGGGTGGGACACTGGGTCTTTGGTGCTTCACAACTTGACTTAGAGCGCTAGTTTGCATGAGTTTAAAAGTTGTAATTCGGAAGTTGCTTTGTACAATTAAGTGGCTTTAGTTCAAATCTTTCACTGGATTTTTGGATGATGAAAATATCACCCAGCCAGATTCCTTTGACCCAGATCCGATCCTGTGGAGCCGCTGGACCAATTTTTGGCTGGTGATTCAAAAGCTCAACGTTGTAACGTTAATGTTGGAGAAAGTGGTTGAAACATGTTGAAAACCCCGCTTCAACATGCGACTCTAAATATATCATATGTATATATATATATACATATTATTATGTATATATATATATATTGTAGTTATATATGATTATATGGAAAGCATGTACATGTATATATATATATATGATATATATGTTTCAATGGTTGTTTGTGGATCAGCAGGTGAAGCTTCAGGAAACAGATTTACAAACCAACTTTGGCTCCGGGACCCTCCCTGAAGGGCCATTTTGATCGGGAAAATAGTGATTAATCAGTAGATTGAGGGCACCCTATTTTCCGACAATCCTTATGTATATATGTCATATATACATATATACATATATATACATATATACATGTATACATGTATACATATATACATATACATATACATATATATACACACATATACATATATGCAAACATACATATATACATATATACAAATATACATATCTACATACCTACGTATCTACATATATACAAATATACATATATATACATATATACATATATATATACATATATACATATATACAAATATACATATTTACATATATACATATATACATATATACATATAATTATACATTTATAATTATACTTATTACTATACATGATATATATATATATATATGGTCGTTTATTTGGACTTTTGGACATATCTGGGACATGTGTCAACTTGTCTTCACACCGATCAACCATCCCCACATGAAATTCATGAGCAGATCCAGTAATGAACCTGGTGGCTAGAAGTGAAAGTGATCACCATGTCCATGAGCTGTATGGGGTGATGGCAAACTTCCCAAGAACAAGACACATTTCAGCCCTGGTTTCGTAATTCTTGAAGTTGGATGATCACCAGATAGAAATCATAGCCAGAATTCCAAATTCCGCACGAATTTTGCGGAGAATGATGCACTGATCTGCTGGCGCATCCCAGCTTCAGGTCGAATGAGAATTCGATCCATTTAGATAGGTTTTGTGCCTTGCGTATGGGTCAAAAACTCAGTAGATCCTCCCACAATGTTCCATTGTATCTCTGTTGTTTGATCTACCAAAATGAGCAAAATGAGTTTGATCTACCAAAATGATGATCAACCATCCAAAATCTTCGAAGAATGGATGGATTCAACTGAGCTACTTGACCTAGATCCGCTTGACATTTTGCCGCAGATATATCACAGAGACCGCGGCATCGCAATAAAGTCTCTGGGATTCTGAATTTGGAAAGCAATAACTTGATCCTGTACCCAGCTCAAAAAGATGGACATGTAAGCTCGTACCAAAATAGTGACAAATTGAACCCTTTCTTCGATATTCTTTGGGATTGCTATAGAGTAGTTGACAAGAGACATGCATTTGGAAGAACATGCAACGATTGGCTGCTGATTGGTTGATGATTGGTCTTTGATCAGCTGGGAACTCCCTTTTCACAATCCAAAAAATATTGGAGACGTTCTGGAAAGTTCATCTGACACTGCGCTGATGTTCAATGGATGGCTCATATTGTCATATTCTTAAAGGAGGTATCTTCTCCCCCGACAGCTTGAATTGCATCTTAAACCAAGATAAAGTCTACAAGGTGGTGCCCCCACCCCAGTTTTGTTGGTTGATTTATATTCCCCGCATGAACTATGGTTTGATATATCTACCATAGACCCAATCGTGAGCTATTGGAGTGATGTTTACCAACTGAGCGTGAACCTGATCTGGGGGCACCAGCATGTAATTTCAAAAACTCAAAGATGGTAGTTCGATGATGTTTTCCCCCCATCATTCCCAGGTGTCCAATATCATTTCTATCAGTTTCTATCCATGGCCGGGGCTTGCTATTTGTTTTGACATGTTTTGACCAACTCTGGAGAACATTCCTGAAGCGCGGAATCCCCTGGACCTGCCCCGCGGTCATGATTTCAGTGATTAGGCCACCGTAGCGAAGTTTTCGGTAGCACCTGTGGTTTCGGCAGCCATGGAAAAGAAAAGTGGGGCAGACGTCGAGTCTTTGGTCGCTTCTGGGTCAACCTTGGTTCAGTCGCTTAGTCTAACCATAACTGAGAAACTCGAATCATAGTAATCTTCCAAAAGTCAACCAACAACTCTCTGAAAGGTGCCCCCAATCATGAGGCTTGGGCGAACCTTAACCAGTCATCCTCCAGGTCCCCAAGTTGTTGACCCATCTGGGCCCCAATCTAACTATACTTTAAAGATGTATATGAAACCAACAGTTGATCGAGAGACTTCGAAAAACCGACTTAGCTAGCTAAATCCCAGGAAATGCCCTGAAATACCATTAAGTCATGTATAAAAACACCAGTTTTGCTGCTAAAAACTGGGGTAGCGCTGGGCGGCACAAAGTGTGGGATGATGCCCAGTTGACCTTAAGCCCAGAAAGCGCGGAACCGCGAGGACGAAATTGTGCATTTTCTTTCAAAGTGGCCGATGCAGTTGGGAGCCACAGAGACTTACCAGTTGACCCGACGGTCGGTGGTTTGGCTGACCCTCTGACTAAATGGCCATTTAAGTGGGAAAATAATCCATGACTGGGCGAAGAAAGCTATGTTTGATTACCAGAGGATAGCCATCAAATATGGGTTTAATCCACCGAACAAATGTGGATAGAATCCAGAAATGATGGCTTAGGAGTTAAAGCGGTGGTTCATTAGTTGTTACATGGAGATCATTTACTACCTGGTATTATTATGTATTATTTTTTGATTATGAACTCACCCATAAAAGGAGATTTTCTACCAACCAGTTGCTTTGGGGAGGATCAAAAATTGACGAAGCCTAAATTTTCAAGGCATGGTTATAAAGATAGATAAGTGATGATCAGTGGGGTAAATCGCTCATCAACTGGAGAATCTTCATCAATCCATTGATTCTCATTCTATCATCAATAAATTCACTAGATAATTCATTGATTAATATTAAGTAGATTAATATTCATCAATCCATTGAATTTATTAACTAGACAATTGCTCATCCTTTTTCATGGCGGGATTTATTTTGGCCATTCACGGTGGATTCCCATGGGATGACCACAGCCGTTCACATGGGTCGACATGGAAATCCAACGGGGCCAGGTTTCAAGGTCAAAGTCATCGGAAGACATCGTTGCGTGCGCGTTGGTCGTGTCAACTATAACTATTGACTTCCAGTAAATTTCCATAGAACATTCGGAAAACTAGGCTTTCCCGAGCAATTTGTAGACCATTTTCTTCGACAAACCATGGCTTTTCCATAGCTCTTCTACCTGTTGCTTTGCTGGATACCCATCAGGAGCAATGACTAATGTTTAGGTCCAGCCTGAACCTAAAAATGATCGCTAGTGGAAACTCCTCAAATGGAATTATTCATCAAATACTCAATACTCCTTTCGAATTAGACATTCTCATTTTGAAGTGGATAAGTATTTCTTTGCAACATAATTAGTTATAAATACGAGGTTCTTCGGAAAGTTCAAAAAACATCTGTGGTTTCTTTGGCTTCCGAATGGAATCATCAGAATCACATTAGTGTTTCCGACGCAAAACCGGTCGCATTGAGGCCGAAAGTTCTGTAAGTTTGCCCATGGCATGGAAGAACTCCAGCGAGCACCAGACCTGAGGACGGCTGGACAGCAACTGGCCGTAGCCATCCAGGGACATCCCATCAGATATGGATGATTTTTGTTCGAAAACTTTAGAATGATCAACATCTTTAAAAGTGGATACCGGGATACCCCGATACCCCGAATAAGTCCAGAAAGTCCAATAGGCGAACGTCATTTTCCACGTAATTTTGCCAATTCAATTCGCAGTTGTGGGGCAAGGATAGCCCATGTCTGGGACAAATCCCCATTTTGCCAACAAACAACAAACCAACGACCAATGATGGTGGTTGGTAGGTAAATGCACAAAAGGTCTATTACTATTATTACTGCTATTGATGTGAGCAAGACAGAACATGAAAAGAACATGAAACAGCCAGATGAATCCCCCTAAGAATAATCCTTGCGGCGCCCTAAATCGATGGATCAATCATAAATTACAGCACGTATTTTTTGCAATTTATTGACGAATCGTCGAGTATTTCCCTGGAGGTGATGATAATCCTATAGTTACAAGTTATTAAAAAATGTTCGAAGTCATTAGTTATTACAGTAGTTATTACTATAGTTATTAGTTATTACCAGGCTATACCCCCAAACTTTGATGGTCGAGAGTTGGAGATGATCCCCCCAGGGTGGATTTATCATGATTTACCACCCCATTTTTGGCAGTTTTAGCATGTCTTACCAGGGAATATGAGGATAAAGCATGATATACCACTGGATGGCATGGGGTTATGTTCAGATAGTTTCAGAGAGACCCAGCAAAAACATGGGTGGCATGACGAATCATGACCCTATTTCACTATGTCCTCGGTTTTGGCTGGCAGGAAGACAGCCATGTGCAAAAACTTCTTGGCAACACAGCGGTGTGACCAGGAGGACTGCACGTCAGAAAGCTACCTGGGAGCTGGTGAAGGGTAGTACCATACCTTGATCCTATAAGCTTAAATTTACGAAATTATAGAGGATTATAAATGGGGATATATGATATACCTAGACTTTTTTGGGTGGTATCTAGGTATCTAAGGTTGGCCATGTTAGCGGCAATGTGGTGAACATATTCCATTTTTTTTCGGCAATGTCAAATCTGAAAACCAATTTGTTTCTGAAAAAGAATGTGTCTTGAACTTACTGGTGCTTAGTAAGGAATGGGGGTTGCTGGGATGATTATCAATGGTCATTACAGGTCAGCAACCCCCATTCCCTAACTAAGCACAAGTAAGTGAAGGTGTTTGCAAGACAGCCGTGTCTGGAAAGACCCTGGTTCACCCATAAACCCAGGCCTTTGCGACAGCCGGGCATTTTTTGAGCTGCCAAGAAGCCGACTGCAGAAATAACAGTGGTGAATACTTGGTAGTTCACCCCAGTTAGTAGGCTATAACCCCAGTATACTCCAGTTATACGTGGGGTAAAGTAGGCTTAGAACCAGTTAGAACTGGGGTGAACTACCAAGCAGGGGACAATCATTTTATTGGGATTCGCTCTATCACCCCAGCCAGACACACTCTTGACACAGAATCTAGGCTGCACCCTTGGCAAAGTCTTCCTAGGACATGTTTGTATGACACTCTCGGACCCGTTTGGAATGTGGAACGATGGTCAAGATTGGGTACACCAAAAATGCAATGGTTTTCATCTGAAATATGTCCACATCTTTGCAGCTGCGGGACAGATACCCTCTGGTTATTCAACATAGCTATGGAAAATCAACATTTGTAATAGGTAAATCATCAGAAATCATCTATACATGGGCCTTAAATCACCATAGGGCCATAGGGTCGATTATGACCCATGCTTGCATCATCATTGTGGTTGCTACATGTCTATGTCATATCCCCATCAGGTACAGTATAAAGTGTTGACTAGTTCCAAGTCACGCCCCGTCCAATATATGTACATATATATTAATGTGATATTTAAACGTTTCTATGTGTGTATCTATATATGTATATATATATATGGAGGTTTTCATAAATGGGGGATCCGCAAGTCACCATAGGTTTCAATAGTAAAATGCTTTATATAGAATTTTGGATGATTCGGGGTACCCCTACTTTAGGAAACTTTCATATTTGACATATTCATAGTTCTTATTCAATATCCCCACAATGTGGCCCCCCCAGATACAACTTGCTTTGGAGCCCAAAATGTATGTAGATCTACCAATCCAATCCTAGTTCGCCTACGTTGTTCCAATCCATTTTTTCCTTCAGGGTTGCTCCAGCCCACGGTAAATTCTAGCCACACGAGAAGAAGATCTGTTATTTTACCTCTTTATCTACAATTTTCCCCTCCCAAACATATCTAGGCTCCGTTGGTCAGTACATTGATCTGACCATCTTTGCAAAAAGGAAGCAAAACAAACTTGTCATTCGAGATGTCCGGTGATAGATGCTAGGCCATAGGTGGCCTGGTTATCAACCAACCAACGTACCCTTTGGGGGCAGAAAACTGGTTTCTGGCAGGATTGCACCTTCGCACATAGTCTGGATGAGTTGCGCGCCACAGACAAGTGACTTGGATCGCAGTTGCGAGGGGTGCCCCAGGTCGTTAGCGCTCATGCGAAGGATATCATGCTATAACCGTAGTTAATCAGGGTTATTTCTAAACCATTCTAAACCATTTTTCCTGATGGGGAACACCACCTTCTAGTCCGTGCACCTTATTAAACGAAGGTATGTTCCAACAAATACCTTCAGCACCAAACATATACCCAGTATCATTTATTAGCTACAGTAAAAGCTATTGCCATATTTGATTGGTTGATTACGGGAGTTAGACAAAGTAGTTGATGGGCTATTATCATGGCCCAGAATATGGATATACCAATGTACCAACTAATTTCATAGGATGGATTGCGCTCATTTGGAAGCTCATCTGCAGCAGGTTCTACAAGACCACCATGTGTTGCTTCTATTGCACGGAAGCCCAGTGATCAGATCAGCGACCGATTGCTCGCCGCTGAGTTTTTGTTGGTGTTACGCATGGACCCGCGACATCGATCATGTTTTAAATGTACCCAACAGGGTAAACTGACATAGATGTGGAAAATCAACCATGTGTAGATCAAAATCTGAGTTGCGTTTGCCGGCATCTTTTAGTGACCGTGTACCGGATGGGTCACTATCCATGGTGTTACGAAATTTTACCCTCTGATTATTTAACATAGCCGTAGAAAATGGCTAATCTGGGATGATTTTCCCATTAAAACCTCTATTTATAGGGCATGTTCCATGGCTATGTTAGTCATAACCAGAGGGTAGAATACACCATTCCCACATGGTTATTAACCTTGAACACACTTAGTGTCCTCGTGGGTGCTTGATTCCATGGTTTGGTGATTGAGTCCACCATGTTTTGGGTTCAAATCCACGCGCTTTCTGGTGGTGAATTCATCCAATATTTCGGTGGAGCTTGAAACAGGATGATTAGACTACAACAATGTGAGAAATAAACATATATGACTAATATTACCAACATTATGAGATGCTATTATTATGGTGAAGTATTCAATATTGGTGATCAAGATGACAGACCTCCCTGGTTACCAATCAGGATCTGCTCTTGCTCCCCATTGGAAAAACCAACCTGGCTGGCTGGACAATTCTTGAGTGAGACATGGATGATGTTCCTCTCTCCTTCTAATAGAAAAACAAAGAAACATGTGACTTTCCGGCTAGCCTTAAGATGACCAGATAGCGGGAAACCTAAGCTAAGTTAGTGAGATTTGTGATAGGTCCTGCTATCTGTGGGACTATCTGACTGGGCTAAGGGGACGAAGTCGCAGAATCCAGTTGGGTGGTGGGGAACGCACCAGGAAAAACACCAGGAATGGAGGGAGACCAAAGCATCCAAAATGGTTTAAGTTGAGGGGGGACAACTCACCTCTAATAGTATCTAATGGCATTTGTTTTTGGGGATTTAAATGTTTGGAACTTATCCCAATCAGATATCAATGAATCAAGATTGAAAATCCCGACCAGATACTGTACCAGTGAAACAAGATCAAGCAGATCGTTGTACTAGATGTCTTTTGGTCCCTGCATTGTCCAGAAGGGACCGAGTTGAGTGGAGGTCCAGTTGACACACATTTTTGGTGTAAACACCAGGATACTAAAGGTGTCTTGTTATCCCTGCTATGGAACCCATGGCTTCACACCCAGCCAAAAAAATCATCTTCCCCTGGCCGGCAGACTATGGAAGCTGCAAGCTTGGTGAACTCTGTCGTCATGCCCATTCCAAGGAAGAATTGAGGACCGGAGAGTGGCCGCTGATTGATTGGCATAATTTTCAGGGAAATCTAAAGGAATTCAGTGTTCTTTTCCATCAAATCTCGGGTTTGCTGTACAACTTCCCTACAATCAATCCGAGGATGAATAGATTGGATGGTAGCCATGCACTGAAACTGTTGGCTTGTTCTGACTTAGATGGTTCACAACATACTGTACGGACAGGAGTCGAGAAAGTGGACGAAAGTCTACCTAGCGTGTCACTACTCTAAGGTTCGAGATGTTGTCATTGAAAAGCAGTGTGAGACTCCTGAGGATTTATGCAGCTGGGTCGGCTTCCTGCACGACAGGCGAAGCCAGAGAGTGTTGAAGGATTTGGGGAGAGATGGAGCTCCGGCCATATGTCCTGGGTGAAATCGGTGCTCCTACAGTGTGTTCTATGCCGGCATCATGGGCAGCAGCCGCGGTGGCGATCAGAAAAGGCCCCGGCGTGTCCGAGGAGGCATCCCTGCAGGCGTTCAAACCCAAGCTGCCAACATGGAGATAGGGCACCCATCCAGATGGTTGTTGTGGTCGCTTCTCTATTTGTTTTGGGGGGGCCATATCTGATATTCGAGTGTGAGTGAGCTTGATACACTGCTATTCACATCCCAAAAATTGAACTGGATCGATCATTGTGGGGCCCTTGGGGGGTTCAATTTTGAGTGTGCAAATCTGTGCAACTTGCTTTGACCCCGACCTCTGATGATTTGGAAGGTCACGGTACATTTGGACGGTTTTCTCGGGAAATTGTGCGGAGGCTTGTTTACAACCCACTACTAGACCGTTGTTGCGGTGGTTCCTGTGCTTGCGTAGCTTTGGAACTTGTGGATAAGTTCGTACTCGCCCACCATACTTTCATAAAGCGTGTAGCCTGTTTCGGTTTGTGAATGTGCACCCCTCAAAATGATGGAACTGCAAAATTCTGCGACAGTCGTGTGCAAGCGTATTCCCCTTGCTCATCCTGATGGTTGTATCATGTTGTATCTATTTTTTCGACTTAACCATTTATTCACATTTATTCCTATTGATGGCCGGCTGTGGTATCTATTCCTATCGATGTTTTCAGATGTTTTCAGTAATCAACCCTTTTTTTTGGGGATCAGCTGGAATTGGATGGAATTGGGAGTTTCCAGGTTGATCCATGGCGATAAAAAATGCTTCAAGCCGCGCAGGGCTTGCAGGGGTTAGAAAGCATAGTTGTAGATATACCCTCTTGTTATTTAACATAGTCATGGAAAATCCCCTGCAAATGGAGGTTTTAATAGGCAAATCATCTATAAATGGTCCATTTTCCATGGCTATGTTAAATAATCAGAGGGTAATATGTTTTTTATAGCAACCCCAAAAGATCAAAACACAATTGCACGCCTGGAAATGATGGGAAAATCCATCCTGACATGTCTTCGGGAGTTCCGGAGTACCAGGAGCCCTCTTCAGGAAACGGACCTTGGTGGACCCAGCATTTTTTTCAGTGTTTCAACTTGATGTTCTAATTTGTCCTAATGAAAAACTTGTTGTTCTAATTAACTTGTTTTAACTCAACTTAATCTTAGAATCTCTACAACGTCGGACCCCCAGTTTTTGTTTGTTGAGTTTGGTTTCACCCATCTATCTGTATATATACAGCACAATAAACCTCCAAAAGAAGTGCCGAAGAAAGTACGCAACTTTTGGATGTTAGTTTTGAGGATGTTTTTCCCCAGACTTTCCCGGTGTCCACCTGTTTGGCATGTTTTTTAGGGGCTTGCTCTACACCACTGTAATGCATTACCATGCATTGTAAACGTGGCTAGATCATGCTAGATCAACCAACAGAAGCCGATAATTGCGGCTTTCCAGGAGTCTTCCGGATGTCCAGGGTTTACCTGAGAGTTTAGCTTGCGCCCTGCTGATCGAACAGAGTGCCTCGACATAGCTTGAGAGGGGTAGAACTTGCACACACATATGTAGATATGGACATACAGAAGGTGGTGCCCCAATTTTTTACACAACTAAGTTGGTTGAACCAAACAGGTTAAGAAGGATTTAAGGTAAATACATCGAACTAGTACTAGTTGGATTGGTTTATAAATCTACAAGCAACTTGCAACTAGGAGGGCTCACCTTCTGTAGATAAATAGATATTGACTTGTGAATTGTAGATTGACTTGGTCACTTCTTTTCCATGGCTATGAATGGGGGAAGATCAAATTCATCCACACATGTTCACTTGTAAAAGGATATCTTTCAGCTTGGACATGTACCCAGCAAAATAACTTGGACGGGGAAAATGGATATGACTCAACATGACTCAACATGATGAGAGCTCATATGCATCAAACCATTTGAATAGCTAAAGAGAGAACATGACCAACTTTGTCGGTCCTGCTGTAGCTGTATCCCATGTTCTCATTTGAGCCATACCCAGATCTCCCACGAACTCCAACTAAAAGTCTGTCATAGATAGAGTCACGAGTCACCTTTCCCAAGATCTTGATTGGTTTCATGATCACCTCTTTCAACCTGTTTCTCTAAAACCTATCACTGTTACATTATGTTACCTTGGGTTCTATCTAACAACGATTTTTTCTTTTCTCGTACGGCTTCAACTCCACAAATGGCTGCTTTAAATTCCAATGTTCATATTTGTTTCGATGCCCCCAACTTCATATTTTTGCATATACCAAATATTCTTCCAATCATCTTCGATCCCATTTTGGGATATGTTTGGTCGCTTGAACACGGTTGCTCCAACTTATGTGTAAATGACAGCCGCCATCGGGGGGTACATTGATGTAAATTGATCATGTTACCTCTTGATTTCGCCATGTTTCGCCAATTTTCCTCCTTTGAACTGCCCTTTTTCCGTGGAAACTCAAGCTCCCACCAAAACCGCCAAAAACTCACTGGGTCTTCCGTTCCGCAAAAAAAAAAACGGGTCACGGATCGCCAGATGGACGCATGGGAGATTCTCGGGTTGGAGCCTCAGGGCAAGGCATTGAAAATCCCTTAGTTGATGGGTTTAAGGTTGGTAAAACAATGCCATAAACCAGACATGACTGGGAATGGTTTATATATGTTTATATATAATACCACCTAAATGGTGAGTCATTGGGGATGGCATTGCTTTACCAACATTGACGGATTTGTCGGAAAATAGGGGATATGCCCAGCCATTTGAGGGAAAGAGATGATAGATATTATTGGAATTTGGGGTACCTTATTTTCAGACCCACCCCAATACAGGGGGTCAACTATTTGGATTCAGGATCATTATGACCCATAGTAGGAATATGTTCTGACCAACCAATAGAATGGGATGGGATAGGGGTATTTTTTATGGCAATTCATCAACATGGGCTTAAACCATTCATGGACACTTCAACCAAGAAACATAGTGGTATAGTGGGATATGATTGTTTGGGATATACTGGGGATGTAACTGATATTCATGGACAAAAAAAATTGGGATATTAATTGGAACATATACTACCCTCTGGTAAACTAACATAACTATGGAAAATCACCATTTTTCATGGGAACATCCACTATAAATGGCTATTTTCAATAGCTATGTTAGTTTACCAGAGGGTACATATAGAAACTGGGGAAACAGCCTCTGGGGTTTCAGCAAGGATGGCCATTAAACCCAGCATTTTATGGGAGATATGACCAGCAATGAGATGCCTCGTTGACCGTGGTTGTTGAGAAATCCCGGGGAAATTCACAGCGGTTGGTGATGTTTTATACATGGTTTTATATGGTTTTACTTTTTATGGCACCCTCAAGCAAATCCAAGTTCATTTCAAAACGATTGGTTGATATTTGATACTTCTAGAAACTCATACGTATATCATATCTATTTGATAATTGGGCATGTTGACGGACATACATTGATGAGATGATGATGTGATCACCAATAGAGTAATTTCCGTTGGTGTACTTGTGAAAAAGTGAAGATATTATTGTCCAAAACAACATAAGTTATATATTACGTACTAATGATTCTTGAAATGGCAGAATGATAGAAATAAACATAGCGATTATAAATTGTACTCAGAAATGATGTTGTAGTCTTGATTCGGTTCTGATTGGTTATCCTGCGTTAGTGCTTTGAAAAAACTCTCTGCCCAGGACCTTTTGTTGGTCTATTTGAAAATGGAAATCCAAAACAGCAAATTTTAGAAGGGAAATGATGGTAAATCGATGGATGGAAAACACTTTATAATTTTAAGGTACAACACCCAACCCATGTGGGGTTGTTTCAGGCTGGGTATTCTGGTTTCCACATTCAAACGTGTGTCGAACTGTTGGCCATTTGGCTGTCCCTGCCATGAGGGAATCAAGACTCAGTCTGGAAAGATGGCACAGATGGAACCATGGCTACATCGAGCCCACCAGCACTATCAGTTATAGTATCTGATAAGGGAATGACAATTGCATCCTCCATGTCTATATGTATATATATATATATGATTATATATATAATACGTAGTTACGTAATCATATATATATATATATACAGACACCTTCCCCAACCGCCCCAACCATCACTCCGTGATCCATAGGTAAATCAGAGCGACTTAGCAGACCTAACCAGAAGTCAGACGGCTTCGTAGAGGGGAGTTGATTTTGGTGGCAGTAGAATTTCATTTCGCACATGGCAATTTCAGGTAGCCATTAACCTCTATGTCAACATGGAGGAGTTATCACCCGGAAAACACTGGGGGGTACTCAATTTGCATGTAATATTGGTCCCCATTTCAGGACTGTTTCTACCATTTCAATCTCTAATTTTTACCGTTAACACCGGTTCCTTCATCTTGCTGGTGGAACCCCAAATTTGTGATGTGTTATCTTTGTAATTAATCCACAGTTGCAGCTATATATCCTCATTTTAGAATGGTTACACCAAGTGAAGAGCCCACATTTCTGCTGCTGAAAGCCCCTCCAAAAACCAGATTTCTTTCTCTTTACATGGTTAAGGCCCAATCTCAGATGGTGTCCTGCTGGCTTTTCCACATCTGTTTGTATTTTTCAGGAGGGTGTATGTCCCAATGGTTTTAATATTAAGTTGACCAAAAGCAAAAAAAAACATAGATCTTTCCCATGTGATATCTTAGAATTTTCTAGATGGCGTTCCAAGCTAAACATGTCCAAACCCCGCAACCCCTATCTACATCATTGTTCTCATCCCCATCATATCCGCATCAAACAACTATAGTTGATGACATCCCCACAAATGGGAACATAAATAGAAATGTTTTCCCAACAAAATATTCCCATTTCATATCTTACCTTCTTCAAGCAATCAACCATATAAATATGTACATAACTATATAATTATTATGCTCATAATTATATACCTCAATAATACATATATCTATTTATATTATGTGTATATGTATATATACACATGATCTATTCACCATTTCATATCCATCTTATGTACATTGATCACCATTTCACATGGGTCATATCTCCAACTTTTCCAGGCGGTGCCTCGGACGCCTGGACCACAAGAAGCTGAAGAGCAACTGCAGGACGTTAAGGGATGGGATTTTTGTCCATGAGAAATGGTGATTTTGACCATTAAAAAAATTGGGCGTTATATGGATTTATTATTAACGCTTGGCATTTACCAGGAAACATGGAAATGAAGTGACTATCAACAAGTAACTAGTAAGAAATGGAAGTTAACCATGAACAATTGGTGATTCTACAATGACACAATGTGGATTTAAGCATCACCGACGGCTTTCAACCACAACGAATCTGGGGATACACTTGACAAATGATGGTTGGTTATGAAGTAAGGTGTTATTGACCTACTTGGCTTGTTGGGGATTATTGGGACAAGCAACAGGATGCCTCTGAAGCAACCAGTATTTCATTGGGACAGAGGGTTTTTCCACAAGTTTGAGAACTGATTGCATACCCTCTGGTAAACTAACATAGCTATGGAAAATCATCATTTTTAATGGGAAATTCCACTATAAATGGCAATTTTCAATAGCTATGTTAAATTACCAGATTGCAAAAAACTGAATGTCAAGATCGATGGGAATTGGATTACAGATTGAAGAATACAGAATAGAGCGTGGTCCAAACATGTCCACACCATAATTACAGTTCAGTTGATGGTGCTCAAGTATCTAATGCCCGGAAATGGAATGGTTGCGATCATTTATATTGGGTACAAAAAGACATGCTCAAAACATATACATATATGTATATATGTGTAGACATGAGATTGATCAAAAATCTGTCTTTCATTTCAGCTGCCAAAATATATGGAAAGATGTTGCAGAGATTGCCAAACCCAGTTCTCAGAAGATGATCGTTTTTGCTGCGACAGCCCGAAGGGGTGCAGTCGTGCGATTTTGTGGATTCAAAAAAGGGAATCAATTTGAAAACTTTCATAGGTTATCATAGGTTATGACAGGTTTCTTTGGAACCGATTCCAGATGAAATTGTGTAAGAATTGTTCTTGAGCACGCTCTACGAAGCAGCCACCGTCAGAAAGATACCAACGATGTGGTGATCCTTAGTGCTTTTTTTTGAACCATCGGGGCCCCACTTAGCCATTCGTTCATTTTGCAGAAAAAGACACAGGTGCTTGCACGGAAGAATCTGTAGAGATGTTTGTGATGTATGATACTGTACCATTTAGATATCACTTTGACGTCCCTTGACTACATGGGTCCTACTCGTAGTGATTGAATCTTATTTATATACAAACGTCGCGGATCATCCCGTTTTATCCCCACCAGGAGATTGAATTGCTCCGTCGCACTGTGCTACTTGGCAACCTCACAAGACATAAACATACATGGGTTTGTTTCAGAATAGGAATTTACCCTGCAATTTACTCATGTTTTGTTGAAGAGAGAATCATGATAAAGCAAGACCCCGAACCTTCCGGTTACCTCTGGGGTGGGCAACTGCGGTGATTTTACCTGATGATTTTTGGGTTGGTTACCCATTTGATGGATAGCTGGAGGGTGAAGGAGAGATTTTTTGGGTAGACTATTTTTAGGCCCCCATAGAGTGTGCCAAGGTCCTCAATCGAGGTACCAGAATCTACGTGTCGACAAAGCAAGCCGACATGGATATCAAGACCAACAAAGTGGATCAAAACGGCGGGGTTTCAACATAGTGACCCTGAAAAAGATAGATTTGTAATGATTTGTAGTTTATAACCTGAAATTGGGGTCACTAAGATAGTTATTTGTCATAGATGTAGATTATATTAGTAGATATGAGTAGTTAGCAACAACTTAGCGTTCACCACTCCATTTATAGATTCATTTCCCCATATTTTCCTATGATTTTCCATTCAAACCTCCATTTAATCAATTGAATCCATAGATGTTCCATCCTGGGGCAGCACCGATAACATGCCCTCCGTAGCCCAGGTTAGAGGTGAAGCAGCAGATGGGCAAGTTACGTCACAACGAGCCACGGATGGCGGAGCTGCAACGCAGGGAGTGCCCTGGCCCGGGTGGGGCGCGGTTGACAGGGCAATGGGCCATGGGGAGGACCCAAAACTATGGTTGGGTTCAACGCTGAATTCAATGTATATATATATATATATTTGTACATAGTAATATTTAGATTGTTTGAAAACTATGGTTGTTTCCCACTGAGGATCTAAGCGACAAATTCCATATGAACATGATCTAAAGTATGATATATTTTGGATGATTTGGTCAAGTTTTGTATGATTTGAGGGATCCCTCATTTTCAGATTTTTTGGAAGGGACATCACGAAACAAGCCCCAAGCATGGTGAGGAGGTGGAGGTGGAATCACATAAAATTTGCAGAGTATAAATTTTGGTTTATGGCCTCGTCCGAGAAAAAAATGTACCTTCAAATTTTTGTCAATGATCATTTTCCTATTTATCCCTATTAAAATTGCCATTTTGGGTATCTTCAGAGTTGAAGATGATTGTGCTGGCCATCTTGTTGATGACAGGTGCTGGTATGAACAATTATTCATTCCTCGAAGTTTATTGTTGTTCAGCTGCGGCACTTCGCGCCACACTCTGGGAAGATGTCATTCCACGCTGAGGCAAAATCACCCATGCAAAATCACCCATGGCATGAAGATGCAAACCCTGTACACCTACCGTGATGAGGAAGTAATGGGGATAAGTACCCTAATTACTGATTTAGCCATCCCCCCATATGTATTTTTTTTCGATGATCCAAATGAACTCATCATATGATCATCCCCATCATTTCCCCCCAATGATGTATCATATTGCAGAATATAAATCGTCATAATTATGATCGTAGTTGTCCCCATCCTATCACGATCATATCATCGTGTGGTTGATCCTTATGAGTTATAATCCCTTTAAATGATTTTTAAATATCCGGTTTTGTTGGTTGATTCCCATCATATCACCCTCCTAGGTTTGTTGGCCTTACCAAATCGTTGATTGTTGGCTATATATCCTTCTATATATATATTATATTGCCATTCCATTCAGGGCTTTTTTGTCCCATTAATTTCCAATTTATTCCCGATATATTCCTCATGTAACTTGACCAAAATTATCCCAACTGCTTCCTCATCATCTCATTATCATCAGTTTATCATAATGACAAGCCCAAATTGGGGAATAATGGTTGAGTCAGTTGAGTCAGTTTCAAAAACCCATATTTGGTATTTCATCTCCTGAATCCGATTATGAGCCAACATGTCCCTATATGATATATGTAATTCCTATATATCCCCATGTTTGGTAGTTCATCCCCATTACATCATATTACATCCACATTTTTCATTCCATTCTTGGCCAAATGTCTCCCCCATCGAATGCTTGGTACAAGGACTAGTTCATGCCATCAGATCATCCCTTTGGGGCGCTGAAATCATATTTCTGGTTATATTTGGCTATGAGTCAAAACCCTGGTACATTCTGTTCACATCAAAATAGCTGGGATTCATGGATGTTCATCCCATTAAGATGGATAAATCATATCCCCATATCCCCGTTTTATTTCCAGTTCTAACACATCATGTTCTATTTATATGACTATAGTATTCATGGGGCTTATAAGCCAACAAACATAGCGTTCTGAGGCCCCACCTTGTACTAATCCAAAATTGGATATTGTTAAATTACTAGTCATATTCTTCAACCCCTAGAAATGAATAGAAATGATGGTAAATTCATATTTGATCCCTCATATCCCGTCCAATCCTCATATCCTATGGTTTTCCTATGGTTTGCCCATGGTTTAGTTGGTGAAATCACCATTTTCCTCAGTTTTTTTTTGTTGAGGCAAGCCAAGAGATACATATATCTCTATATATCTATATATCTATATATATATATATAGAAATATAGAAATATAGAAATATAGAACTTGTTATTTCTATCTATAAGTTCTATATAACAATATTTATCTTCTATATCTATTGTACTGAGGCACCAATCCCTGAATCGTCTGCAGCAGCTCACCGAGCTGCAGACATTGCAGCGCTTCGCCATGACGGCGACGAATCCGACGAACACGGCGCCGGCGAACACGGCGACGACCGGTGGGTTGCCGTGCCGTGGCCGCAACAAACACAACCGGGGCACCACCTCTTGGGAACATTAGCAGTAGATGCATAATATCATAGATACGGAAACCATGGCCCATTTATAGATGATAAAAATGTTGATTTCCCTATTAAAGACGGTGATTTACCATGGCTATGTTAAATAAGCACAGGGTATATATATATAATTGGGAAAAAGACAGTTTAAATATGTTCAAACTTGGGATAGCTGGCATTATTCTGACCACTGGTTATTAGGTTTATGCTTTGGGGGTTTAACATGATTTAGCGAAGAATTCAGGTCTTGAGATGTTGAAAAACCACTACGGATGAGGAGATGCTGGCGGTGAATCGTGATGACGATATGATGAAACAGTTGGTTTAATCCCACCTTTTGGGGCATGACTGTCATGGGTCCCAAACCATCTTTGACGCTTTCATCACAGCCTTCAAGGTCCTTGACCTGTAGATGTGTTGCAGCTGTTTGTCATGAAGCAAGAACATGAACACCGAATTCTGATGTGAATTCCGATCCGAACTATGATTGGAATTATGATATAGTTGGTGGATTACTAAGTTATAGCAAGTTATACTAAATTATACTAAGGTAATTTTAAGTTGTACTAAGTTTTATACTAAGTTCAAAACTGCTCCCGGGACCAAGTTGTGATACATTTCCCAGGAGCATCTCTGATCGCCCAGGCCGCGCGCTGCTCCGTTGCCACCCGGTGGTGTCATGGCACCAGAGCGCGGAGCAATGGTTCCACCGCCGGTCGTGGCACCGCCAATGGATCGGAGGTATTTGGAGCAGCAGGAGCTACAGGAACAGATGGACCAACTGAAACGACAGGGTGAAACTTGGATTTTTTATGGATTTTTGCATAAACCATCTGAAAACCAAGTGATTTGCTGATTTGGGTTATGTTTCTTTCTAGGTTTGTTCTTGCTTTTGCGAAGCTAAGTCCACCATCTTCCACCATTTTTTTCGGACGATCGGCTTCCTAGTTTCGGGCCATCCCAGGAACTGCAGGAACTACATCAATGGAAACTGCAACAACAGCAACAGTTGCTGCAGCAACAGCAACTGCTGCAACCCAGGCTGTTGGGGCATCTCAGGCTCCGGTTGAGATCTGACGGATTTTTTCCCAGTGAAAAAGCCCATGGACTCCGCTGTTCTCTGAGGCCGATGGCGCAGAACTTGACTCCGGACCTGGGTTTCGTGGCGGAACCTGCGCTGTGCTGTGGAGGTTGGAATCTTGTAAGGATCACCTGAGGTTGGAAGAGCCTCGAAAATGTATGAACATGTCATGAAAAGCAGGGAAATCCTGATGAAGGTAAATCAAAGTGGAGGTGTTGTAGAGAAATTCAGAAAGCATCATATGACTCAATGGTGGATTTTCCAGCAAACCATGTTTGATTACCGGAGACTATATCATTTCACAAGCTGCTCCAGAAAACCATCTTTTTAACATGGTAAATCATCGAAGTAGATCGGCCATCTTCATCCCTCTAAACCATGGGCGACAGTCAAACATTGTTGGAAATCCCCGAACAAAATGAACATTTTCATGGGAACATCATCGAACAAAATATAAGGGATTCCGCGAACAATCTGCTTTATGGTGGACACATGTAGATGTGGTTTTGAAACCAGCTTATATCAGCTTCAAAACCTGTTTTTTCCCTTTTAAAGCGCGATATTTCTTGGCAAAACCATGTTTGATTGGTGTCATTTGTTCCAAGTGGCCATCCTTTCTAGCATGACGATCCCAAGTGACGATCGTATGTTTAGGATGGATCGTTTCACAACGGACCAGAGGATGCGACCACACTCTATTGAGCAAAGCTGTAAATTGAAGATCCTCCAATTGTATCCAATTGTAGATGATTGCAAATTTTGACTGGGGATGTTTTCCGGCCATGTCACTGTGTTTTTCGATGCTTTTCTTGGGTATGCCAGATGACCATGATGACCATTCCTGAGAATTCTGATCCAGTTTGAGGATTCCAAACATTTCGGAAAAACACTCCAGGTATCTCCAAGGTAACCATTTTGGATGTTTGGGATTGCAATCTCAACATTTCGCGAATCGGACCAGCGGGAAGGAAGGATCAACACGCTTCGCAAGGGATAACTGCCTCTGGGGTCCACCACCATTGTCGGGTTCACGGGTCGGGGTTCAGTGCCCTTAGTTTTTTTTTTTAAATGATGTCATCTTATAATGCATAATAGAGGACGGTGAAACCTTCACACACAAGAGATGGATTTGGATCTCCAGTTGTTTTGCAGAGTGTATATCTATATAATTATATGTATAATAATTATGTATACATATGTACGTATAACATACATTACTTTACCGCATTGTTATTTTCCCGATTTAGCTGTTTTGCACACTCTCTGAGGCTACCCTGCCATGTCTGCGCCCTCAGTTGGGAGCGGGTGATGAGAAACAACGACAAAACCAGCGATTGGTGGCATGATTGAATCCACTGGTTCATCATCATTTTCCATCTGAGAAATGCTGACAATTTTTCTCTCATTTTCAGACACACGCAAAAAAGAAACAGCATGCATGTATATTCACAACCCATTGTGGTTGGTTTAGCTGTTTAACTCCCATGTTCTTATATAGTTGGTAGATGCTGTTCCTGCTTTTTGTTTATTGCAACACTATATAACACAATCTTGGTGTAAAAACACCATATCAACATGGGGAATATGGTCCGAAGTTGCTTTGTGACATTGATTAACATGCTTCAAAGTTTTAGTATATATATCACAGGGGTTGGTAAAGGTCAACATGTGGTGATTTTGAACATTACTTTCAAGTAGTTGTTGGAGACTTTATCCCCAATAATTAGTTGGGTGATGTGACAATATTAGGACATGTATCAACCCTTGTGTCAGTTGTTTGTTCCTGAACATAGATGACTTACACCATCATTTTCCCTATGTGGCAATTTACTAGGTCCAAATGGGGCTGCCATCTGTATATGGTTGAAGCCCCCGAGAAGGTCATCATCGCATCTGGATTTGTTGGCATCTATGTGTTACTTGGGGGTGCATTTGGGGTTGTAAGTGAGTATAGACAAAAGCATATAGTTTTGCGCTACAAGGGGTTATATCGCAACTTCTGGAGGTTCTCACGATGGTTATATGCATTTACATAAGATGATTCAATAAGTGCACTTTTTTTAGAAAAAAATCCCCTTCAGCAGCTCTTCAAAAACCCTGTTGGTTGATGATTGTAGGGCGGTATACTATCCAACATTAATTGGGGATGATCATCATCCATTGTGGTGATTGATGGGAATCTCATTCTCAACCAAACAGTATTTCATGGAGTGACAACTAGCGGGGTTAGGTCACACTGCTACCCGGGCAATTCTCGTAGGATGAGAATCCATGGTACCAGTTCTCGTTTCTTCCCAGCGCTCCCGATCCGAAGATGTTATGAATTTTGGATTGGTACAAGGTGGGGTCACCAGTTTTATTTGTTGGTTTATAAACCCATCAACTATAGTTATATCATGTTATATCCCGCGTAAACCCAAGTTAACCAAGTTAAAAGTCAACTTAGCTATGCCCACCTGGTATGATTTGTCAGATAAGAGTTCACTTGTGTACAAGAGGCAATTGGACATCTTCGTCATAAACAGGTAGACTTAAGGAACACCACGACTTTCTTCTAGTGAGTTTATATTATAGTATCCCCTAGGGATCCAAGTACCTTGTGAAGGAGTGTAACTGGGGTCTAATTCAGGTATATTCAGGTTGTAAAGTACCTGCTCAGGACATATGCATCCATGGATATCATATAGTACCCCCTGTTAAAAACAAACATTATTTTGGCAATCTTTCTCCCATTTACAATTCTTATCCACTATCTGAGAAGGTTTTTGCCCTAACTATTGAATACGAATAGAATGCTATATATATACATAGGCAAAACCAAAGTATACCTCACAACTGCGAGGTTGCAAATGGGTCGAACGATGGTGAAATATCCCATAAGTTGGGATATGAGGACCCCAGAACTATGATTATGTATTTTCATCGTAGTTCACTAGAACTGCATTTCCAAGAACTGTAGGCTTAACATACAAAAAGAGGTGGAAAGCCCATAGTAAACCATAGTAAACCGAAGTAAACCATAGTAAACCGTAGTATATCATAGTAAACCATTTGTTTCACCCATTAAACCCTAGTAAACCCACAATTATCCCACGATTATCCCACTATTGTTTGTCTATTTTTCTATATTTTCCCATGAATATCCATAGTTTTTTTTGACACAGTTCGTTCAAGCAACTCTGCTGGGGCCAGCTGAGGCCTTCCTCCTTCGGAACAGGCCAGTGGAAGGGCACGGATTCAAAGGATTGAAGCAAGAAACATGGGATGAAAACCTACGGGATGAAAACCTATGGAAACATGTTTGTGAAATGGGTATTAAAGTAATGATGATGGTGAATGTGTTGGAACCTTCATGGATATTGTTAATCAATGATTTAATATCAATATTCACCATGTTAATGTTTTGAAATGGGTATTTCATCAAAAATGAGCTAAGCAGAAGCAGCAAACATGGGGATGCAAGCAGCAAACAAATGGGGATTTATTTGGATCAATAAAAGGGGTAAACCTTGATTCATAGTTCAGTACATTGTGCTCTTTTGATTGGCATATGTTAAGAAGACGAGCTCATGTCTATTGAATTTCATTGGCAGGTACCCTCCAAAATTGAGAATGAAAAGCGACTTCCACCCAGAATAGGTGCTAATTAGCTTGTTTTCCAACACAAAGCATGATCCCATTCATTGTTCCCGGTCCCAGTCATTGTTGCTGATAGCTATATGGGTCGGATAGGGCAACACATCTATTACCCAAAGCCTTGGTTTGTTGCCGTCTTACCACTTGGATGTGCATTGTATAGGTATTGGTTGATGGTCCTGGTTACTTAGTTCTCAAATCATCCAATCACTCGCTTGGACCCCCTAGTCACCATCAAGTGGGATGCATCCCAGATGGGATGAATGGAACACCTGCAGGAATCCTTTGAAAAACTGTTTTTGTCATTCAAAGAACCTAGGGACGTTCCTGCTTTAAGGAAAACCCACAAGATGGAGAGCCATCCAAGCCTTTCGCCTGCAAACCCCCCAACCATACCTTCATATGTCGCCATAGTCGAAAGTTGGATTGGATTAACCCAGATTGGGGGATCATCATCAATCCATGTTGCATATTGTTGCACAGCGGTTTATATACTAGACACCCGAAAAAAGAGATGCCAAAAAGATCCAAAAAGTGTTTCCAGGATGTTGGTTCCATGATATTTACTTCACATTTCCATAGATTTCCAGTGTTTCGATACTTTTCGGCATCTAATTTTGGGGTGTCTTTTCGGCATCTTTTCAGGGCTAAGGAATCCCACTGACGGGATGACCAGGGGCCCCGTGTTTACCGTCATCCCAGCATGGCACAGGGTCGATTGACACGTCCCTGATGAAGATGCCAATCATGCAGGAGGGGGGGTGTCCAGGGCAGAGCGTCGCAGACCCATTTGAAGATCATGGCTGTGATCTACACCGCTTGGTTGATAATGATAGTAGTTATAACATGTGTATAGAATTATATATATACAGTATATAGATATATATATACATGTATGTAATTATGTATGAATATAAATATGAAACTAGATGGGTGTGCTGTTTTTTTTTTTTTCATTGAGAATTTTGTAGTATAGGGAATCATCCCCAAATGGCCTTAATTCAAGTTAGTGAATTATTGTAATTTACCCAGATAGATTATATACAGAAGAAGTTATAAAAATACATATACGTATATATATATATATACACTAGACACCAGATAATCTATATTTATTGCTTATAGATTTTTAGGTTATACTTTAGATAACTCTTGCATGAGCATCTCTCTCAGACGCAGCACTTGCCTGGTGATCTACCATTCAGCATCTAGTATATGTGCCATGGTCAAAAGTTGGATTGTATATACCCAGTCCTTGGGATGGGAATAATCCATTTTCATAGAGATTCGGATTAACCCATTATGTTATCAATGGCAATTTCAGGGACCGAAATTGGAGGTACCTACCATATACAAGGCTTGTGTAATGGCTGTTTAAGGGAATATCCCCAAAAAAATGTCGCCTTATATGGTACAGTACCTCCATTTTAGGGTCCTAAAATTGCCAGTGATGTTGGGATTCCCAGATAATGGGATGCCTGGTTCAAACCATCCATCCCGGGCAACTTGACCCTAGCACATATGTCAGGTACCTCCATAATGAAGCCTAAATTGCAAATAGTCCAACTCGCATTGGGTCTAGCAATAAACTTTCTCCAATCATCAACTATCTAAGATAAGCTACAAACTATTACAAACTATTCTTGTTGGCTATCCAATCATGTTTTATTCCATTCTATTCCTACTATAGTACTTCCTAGTAGTATCTAAGATTCCACTCCCCAGGAGGTCTTGAGACCCGGCCCTGGTGGCAGCCTCGGCGGCGGCCTTGGCCTTTCCGGTGCCCCCGGCGGCGGCTTCGATGCCTCTCCGTTCCTGGGACGTTGCCTGTGGAGTCAACAAAAATGGGTGGTTTCGCCACAAAAAATGTGGTTTTAACAGGTTCAAACCACAACAATGGATGAACACTTGGTGGATTTTCCCGGAAAAACATAGCAGTTTGAATTTTGATGGGATCAATGATAATAAACGATTGCATTTTGGACCGTCCTATTTTTGGATAGTCCCATGTAAGGAGACGCCATGCTAATCATGAAATCTGGTTGTTTTGAGATGTCTTAACCATTCAGCAGCGGGATCTACTATCAACAATTTTGCTTTGCAGCAAACATACAACGCACGATTGAAATCCATGGGTTTCCCTGGGGAATGATCTACAAACGGTGGATTTTCCCGCAAGAATTAGAAGCGCACCGTGAAAATGGGTGGTTTTACGATGAAACAATGAGTAATTAATTGAGGATCAAACATAGTTGTTGATCGCCAAGGTTTAAAGATAAGGGGGTATAGTTGATAAGTGATGGTTGGTTGGCTGGTTGTCCTTTAGCTGGAGACAACATACCGACAGTAAACGGTTCGTGAGAATACAACTTGGGAAATGTAATCTAAACATATCTAAACAATTTCTGGGTCAACCTTTGTGTGGATGATTTGCTATAACCATAACTAAGCGACCATTTTTTGCAGCGAAACTAGCTAAGATTAGCCATGATGTATATATATACCGTAGCTTCACACGGTATTCCGCAGCTGAATATATCGGAATCCCCGAAATTGCGGCATGTTCTGAAAAAACATATTCATCAACCTACAGTAAAAGGGCTCCAGATATCAGTGGTTTTATAACCCATCCAACTACCGTAGCCGCCATAGCCCTGGGACCGAAGATTTTCGGGCAATGGTGAAGTCACCTCAGGAGGTGTAATTTATGCATGAATTGGGGTATACCTGCACTAATTACTACATTTAGTATTTATATATATATATATTATATTGTGTAGATATTACTATGGGAAGTAAATGTATGTAAATGTCAATAAGATCTCATCGAGTAAAAAAAACATATGTGGATAAGTATATATATATATACATATGTACATATACATATATATATATATATATATATGTGTCTGTGTGTGTGTGTGTTAGTAAGTTTCTTATTCTAATATGGTTGTTACCCTCTTGCTATTCCTGGAATGCACCCTTAAAGTATGCTCGTTTTGCTGAGGACCCGTATGATGGAAGGGCCGCTTGGAATCAGAGTGCGGACCCGTGATCCCTGAAGAGAGCACAAAAAGGATGTCCTTTAGATTCCCACACTGGGGTCTCCAAGTATGTAATTCCAATGACTAGGATTTTCAGGGGATAGATATGTCTCTGGCAAAGTGGGTTGTAGAAAGTGTAAATTCACTTCAAACTGGGTGGGTGGCATTTCACTGGGTGGTTGATACGAAAAGAGGGGTAACCCTAGGTAGACCTTTTCTTTTGAACCACAGGTCACAGGTCTATAAATGATGATACATAAAGATGAATCCATGTTTTACAAGCATTTCTTGCTGGAAATTCTCCAATGTATCTTAGTATCCCCATAAAAATGGTGGGCTTTAGACACGACCAAACATCATGTTGTTTCTCGTATATCGCATTGATATCACAGGGATATCCCGTTCCATCCCATTACTATGGTTCTGTGTAAGTGTTCATGAACACGTCTCTTGTCCTACCAAATATGATGGCATCGTAGTCATTGGTCTGCAAGTGAATTTACTCTCCAGTCATCAAATGCGAGGAAAATCACCCATATTCGATGATTTTCCTACTCAAACCTCCATTTACTTCGGGCATTTCCCAGCTTGCCACGTTTGATTAACGGATGGTAATTATAGCATCATACTGTCCTATATAGATCCAAACTTTCATTGCATGGTCTCAGTCTGCTGTAACAAAGTTTTGGTGGGCGGGCAACACCAGTCTTTCTTCGACTAATGAAATACCATTCCATGATGCTTACACTATCTTACACTCATTAGTCCATAATATAATGATATACATATATATATATACACATATTTATATTTATATTATGCATGTATTTTTTCATATACCTCCCAGAAGACTTTGGTTGACCTTTCATAGATGTAACCGGGATCTGACCCAATGGGAGTATGATTGGGGGTTGCACAATCACATTCTCATCATGGTAACCTGGTATTGTCAGTGAATAGGGCGGTCCAAAATGGCGATCAGCTAAGAATCGATCATTTCCACCATAATTTCCATAATTTCCATGTTCACAACATTTACAACCTTATCTATTTCACAACTTTCCATCTTTTCGGGTGTTGCTCTCAATCCATTGATTCATGGCAAATCCCATTTTCTCAGTTTCTATGGTTTTCTCATGCTTTCTCCCGAGCCCCAGATGCTTTTTTGCAGCGGAAGCATTCTTGAGGTTTCCTATGGGACAACAGGCCTTGGTGGGGAGCTGGAGACATATGGATGTTTAAAATGACCTGGATTTGCTGAAGAAGATGACTTTTGACTTTCCCAATGGGAAATCCGCTACTTGGGGAATCCTTTTTTGGGAATATGTGTTTTTTTTGGGTGGGATTTCTGAAGCAAATCAGCAAATCCAAGAAGATCCAATGGTCTTCGTCATTTTTCCAGTGCATTGATACTATGTGCATATCTGAAATTCAACGGATGATCACGCCACTGGACAGCTGGTTACCATGGAAAATGAATCTTCAATTCCTGGGTGATCCGACTTGCCAAGTGCCATAGTGGTGTTTATATCTCAAAACACATTGATCTCCATCAAAGATATCCGATCATTGAGTAATCGTCTAGAATGTGGCCCCCCAAAGTTATTTCTTGGTTTAGTTTCACCATGTTTCACCCGGTTTTCTATCGATTTTTTTTTTTTTTATACATATATCATATTATATCATCATATCATATACATGTATCTACCATGAACCATCTCGTAAACCCGGTGACTTCAAGCAACTTGCCCATGGTCGACCCAAACCCGGCATCTTCTGGATCCCACAGGAACCATATGGTAATTAGTTATAGTATGTTATAGTAGTTATGGTAATATAGTAGTGATGATGATGATGATGATGATGATGATGATGATGATGATGATTGATGATGATGATGATGATGATGATGATGATGATGATGATAATAATACAAACATGCTATGGAAAACCATTTCTTTCAGGAAAAACTCTTATAAAAACTGAGCTCTTTTTTGACTCTTAGCATTTTTTTTTATATCCCATCCTTGGGAGATATTGGGATGATCCTCCATTGGGAACAAGCTCCGAAAAAAACTCTGCCTCAAGGTGGGAAACCTGGAGAATCCCTACTCACGGAAGGCTTGGTGCAGCATAGGAAGACAACAGTGATATGTCTTTAGAACCTCCCATTTTATGGGATAGATTACATGATTTCATGGGGTATAGCCGGTATAGCCAACTCAATATCTCAGTTTGTTTGAACACGGGGATTTACCACTAACAGGAAATCATGATAATCACTTTTTTTTAAAGGATACCGTAGTTTCATTTTTTGGGGTACGTACCCTACTTTTAAAAACAAATCCTCGGTATGGACATTGTCTTTGGCAACTAGTTCAGCCCTGTTCTGATTATTTTTGGATCCAATCTGTCTGGTTGAGGGGTTGAAGAAGAACAACAGGCAAATACATGTTGGTGAGTTTCTCATGATAGCAACATGTTGAAGCTTACCAGGCTCCGGGAGATAGTTGCGGTTACGGCATGTTTCGGCTGCTTTTTTGGAAGGAAACAATCGGTCCAAAGAAAAGGTGGCACAAGCTCACTGCTATCGCGGCTTGTCTTGGTCGACGACTTGGTGAAAATCCCGAAGAAGCACGTGAATAACACAACGGCGGAATGGCACATGTTGCATGTTGACCTTTTCAAATCTCAGGTTTAGCACCCACAGGCAGCGACTTCTCACGGCAGAGGAGCGCTAAGGTGGTGGCCACCGTGCTGTTGCCCATGAAGGCACTGAAGAAATCAAAGTCTTGACTTGAAGGAAGAACCTGGAGGAGCAAACCATATATGGCATAGCTTGCTCTGGGCCTCTGGGTAAGGGAACCATATATGAGACAAATCCAAGGCATTTTGACTTGGGATTCACGATGGAAAACTTTGGGGGTTCGCGAACTATTGCCTGAAACTGATTGGAATCTATCAGGAACAATAGAACGTATATGAATAGATCACAATACATAGATCCAAACCATTTACAGATTTTAGGTTTCATCTCTGTCAGGGGTGACGGCTATGGGGCGATGGTCCGTTGCTGAATTTCAGAATGGTCACAAAGATACCAAGGTTTTGATCCATATTCACATGGTTTCAAAATGTACAGGACCATAAGAATGCCTTCGAAGGATCTTTTCTCCCTTAAACCCATATTATAATATATTATAGATTATCATTGATTATCATATCGTATATTGTGTTGCGGTTCTACTCTCCACCAATGGCAAGTTGTTCTTCCATCACCTTGAATCCCTGACGACCCAAATGCAAAATTCCAGAGCTATCTGCAGACTGGTGGCAGAAGGACACAGGCAGTGGTGATAGTTCATTTATTGGCACTACACCGCCGTTTTGCCATAGCGGTTTCTGATATCATTCCAATAATCTATCAGTTAAGTTATGTGAAGTTTGGTTTCCAAGAATATTTTCCGAATAATCCATCCCCCTACATCAGTTCTACCCCTTTCCAAGTCATGGGGTGCCCAAGTCATGAATCGATCAGCCATTCCAGATCTCTCCTCCTCGGATGTTTGGGGACCCCAGTCACCAGAGATGGCGTGGTGGAGGTCTGAAAAACGGAAGATTTTGCCCAAAATGGCAGTTCTGATGCGGGAATCTGATGATCATTGAGAATTCATCGAATTTGGGGATGATCCATTTTTAGACTATATATAGCATATTAAGACCTAAACCATGCTAGACATTGAACATCTTGTCGTGACCTTTTCGGGTTGCAATGCATTTCCGATGAGCTCAGACGAGTCTCCAAGAGGCTGCAGCAATGACTCCTGCAGCGAGTCCTGACGTTTGGGGCATCAAAGCCATCGAAGTCGAGTGCTATGGCCCTGTGGATGATCAATGGTCAGTCGGGTTTCCATGTGCAACCAACCGGCTTCAGGTATATTACTATTGCGATTTTGCCTCTCCGCAGCAAAGATATCCGTTTGGCTCTGGTCTCAATGGAATTCAATGGGTGTCTTTTTGTTTGTACAATCAGACACCCAGTGCAGTTGCGCAAGTCAAGATAAAGTATGTTCAGCCAGCATAGCGAAGCTAGTTGGAACGCAGTTGCCAAATTAGCCAGACGATATTGATGTTATATAAATGAGGTTAAATGGGAAAGTATTGTTCTGACGGGTGAATTGTGCTGTAGTTTAGGTGTTGCCACATCCACTGAATGTCACTGAATATATCGAATCAAACATACGACTTAGGCCAGACAAGTGTTGGGCAACCAATCCACGGACATGCAGCATGCCAATTGATTAGATACCGCCAAAATCTATCCAATCCAACCAAGCCACACTTCACTTCTCATGTACAATCCCTTGCTGAAAGATCAGAAGCCCATCTGGATAAGTTACACATCATCCTCCACTATGAACCTGAGATCTTGGACCATTTGGGGAAGGTTCCACCCATGCAAATTCTGATCACTCCACTGACATCTTAACCAGTCAGATGGGGCACTTGTTTCACACGTGGCACCATCATCTCTCTTTGCCATTGCCGTTGTTTGATTTTTCGTTGCTTTGTGTGTTTTCTCATGATTCAGTCCCTACAAGTCTCACCAGGGTGATTTATACCAGATATTACTAGATCTTTTTTCTGGTGGAACCATGGAGACTGGTACGGTTGCAGACGGATTTTCTCTTAAGTCCTAGGTTTGGTTGAGATTCCGGATGATTATGGCTAATGTCAACCCTGGATGCAGAAAAGCCACGGTATATCAATTAGGGGATTTACTGGGGATTCTCTCCAATACTGATAATCTGATACTTAAATGGTACCCACCCAACTAAACTGCCTACAGGTTTACTAATCCAGGCTTGACATTATGCAGGACGGAACGGGACAAGCATTTCAGCGGACCAATCCTTTCCAGCCTTCGTACCGCTGGCTTTTCCAATGGGATTGTATAGGAATTGGGTTTCACCATTGCCTAGATGTTTTCCTGAACCCTAAACCCTCCAGTAGATGGGTCTTCAATTCGGTTGGCGAAGTGGCTGGCGAAGTGGCTGGCGAAGTGGCTGGTAGCCACTGACTTTTGAGCCGAATGATTGGTAATATCCCCCATTCTAGTCCAGTGCAGACCATCCCGTGCAGAGACTGTTTAACTTAGAATGTTAGCGAACATCAGAAGTAGCATCTTCAAGCACTCTTAGCTATGTATTGCTTGTGAAATTGCCTTGTTTCTACGGACATGATGCCACATATCCATACATACCCATACATATACATGTTTCCGACAGAGAAGATAGAAAACAAAAACATACGGGAATGGAAGCCGTCCTGATTTCACAATGCTTTATCATGCATTAAAGTTATATATGTATCATATTTATAGAACATTCATGAAAATTAAGTGTTGTTGTTTGTGTTGATTTTAGTTGTTCATCAAAGACAGGGGACCTCCAAGTTGTGGCCATTTCAATTGGGACAATATGGACATGACAAACCCATGGAAAATTCAGGGTCCTTCGAAAAATTGTGTCCCCAAATCTCAATTATATTCCAACAAAATGGTAGCTTATATTCTCTATCCCCATTATATCAAGATAGTTTGGACAATTTATCACGTATAATTCATTTCCTAATCCAACATATTTTCCATATCAACTGTAATTTCATGGAATTTCAAGGTTCTTCCCATAGTTTCAGACAAACCCATTTGATACAAGGTGCTGCTCTTTTCCATGTGACACCCCAAGGCCAAACGTGGCCAACTTCGGTCAACTGAACCCCCAGGCCCAGTGGCGATGGATTTACCCATGGAATGGTGTAAATTGCATGATACGATATGGGGTAATCTCCAAAAAGACGGAAGAATCACAATTACCACTATGTTAGTAAATTGTAACTTTTCTATCTTTCTCGGGGTTGGTTATAATACAATCCTAAACAATGTAGCATGGAACTATGGAACCTACATAGATGTATATACCCTAGACATCCAATCACATTGAGACAGTATGACTTGGGGTTCCAACAACATCCTCACCATTCTATTGGCCTCAGAATTCCTCAGGAGATGATTGGTGACAGTATGATGGAGGCCTCCAGTTACGCAACCTCACCATGGTATTCTCTCCATAATAGGGTCCAAAAAAATCCAAAATAGATCTGAAAATAGATCCGCAGTGTACACTTCGGGTACCTAAACCTTCATTGATAGATTCTTCTCTGAAATTTTGCCATGAATCATACATGGAGTGCATCCTGGTTAGTAAGTGGTTATAATATCTAACATGTTCATTAACATGTTTATTACCCAATGAGATCTTATCAACAATTAGGATGCATATTAATATACATATATTATATATATACTGTGTATATATACATATGTATATATGAATTTTGGTTATACCCCACTTCGATGAATTGATTTGACAAAATCTCATACAGCTTAGATGAGATAAATCAACCACTTATGACTTATGAGGCCATTTTCCAGTGATCTTCCAAGTGAAAAGATCGACACGGTGGTGCCTGAGTGTGTGAACGCGAACTTGGTTGAGCCAAGTAGATCTGAGTAGATTCAGTGTTGGGTTTATGCTTAGGCATATCTATAGTATTCTATAGTTACATGGGCTCTAAACCAAGAAACACATCTGAGCAGCATAACCTTTTTTATCTCTCAGAAATCGCTCGCAGGCACCCATTGGTATGGGACTGGACGGACAAAGGCCGCCCGGACACGTTGTGTGAATCGTTGCCTGTTTGATGCCGTGCCTCAATCAACCCATGGAACTTGGAAAGCCCCAAATCTCAACGACTCAGTTCATAAATAGATTAGATTAAATGGGGATCATGCTTGCATATCTACAGATATCTATAGTGAATTGGATTTCAGCACATTGTATGAATGCCGAAGATGTGCAGAAACTAAGGATTTTGCTCCTAGGCTTAGACATAGACCTGCAGCCCGTTTACCCATTGAACTTGGGTCTTCAACTGCCGATTTGACAGATCATAATCATGCGAATTAAGCCAGTTAAGCCCGTTATGGTTGATATCCCCAGTTTAATCGATGAGTTATGAGTGATAAGGCACTTATCATGTTTGTTGAGTAGAGTTGGGGGGTAACCACTCGCAATCTCTATGACTTTAGTATGTGCCAGTGGGTATGGGTCTTTTTTGAGTGCCCCGACAGCCTAAAATACCATGGATGGTTTCCCACGGAAATGACCAGCCTCACTGCTTTCAACGGCTGAAGAGATTTCTTGGTCATTTACGTAGGTGTAAGTTCTTCATCCGTGTTGTTGCAGCTCAATGTGTTGTATGTTTTATGGAGTGCGGAACGGCACATTGAATCGACTTGCTGATGCTGGAGAATTGAACTGCCGCAATTTTAGAGCCAGCTTGATGAACATCAACCTTGCTAGTTCAAGCAAAGTTGCTGAAATCACTCTGAATAAAAAAATACAGGCCGTGTATATCTTTTAGATATCTTCACTTCCTTTGAACCTGGAAGCATAAAGACCGGGGGACTGCAGAGGGATCTTGGCAAAATTGAAGACTCATCAGCAGCTGTATTTTGCCGAACCCTGAGTCAACCTTTCTCACTAACTTAGCAGCTAGTACCAACTAATCGGTTGCGGAAAGTTAGGATAGCAGCTAAACACTTTATTTCTTGGGAACCAAGATGGGCCCTGAAACAGCAACATCAATCTCAAGGCATTGGCAAAAAATACGAAACATAACAAAGAAGGCAAACCAAAATAGGTAAAGAAGTGCTTTGGGGCTCCCACATATCCTGCAATGAGCTCTTTTAACGATGAAAGCGTAAAATTTGGCTAGATCCAGGGCATCAATACATATTTACATATAATATTTACATTATTTTACATTCATTCTGTTCATTTGCATCCACTTGTGTACACACCTCTTAGAAGACGGACACAAGATCCATCCGCTTTTGGGAGCGGAGAACCTGAAGAATCAGGAAGGGGCCGCCAAGTTGTGTTTGTTGGTCTATAAAATAGCTAACCTTCTTGTTTCATCCAAACCGTTCCCACTCGACACTGCACGTCTTAAGGCCTCAATTTGACGCATTTCAGAGGTGCCTCAGAAGTTGGTGGCGTTGGCCACGGTTCATGGGAGATTCTCCATTAACAACCCTGTATAAACCTTGGTGAATTGCGAGTTGAGGGGTTGATTTCTGGCAAGATGATTTAAGATGATGCAAGATGTACAGTATGTTGTATGTTGTACATAAATAGTGGATATGTATATATATATATATATCATACATATACACACATAACACCTTGGTGCAAAATGCGGAATGTAAAAGCAAGTCAAGTGCAGGGTATCCAAGGGGGAAAGCAGTTGCACAAATCTCAGCTGCAAATATGGGGCTATATACAGAGCAGAGATGGAGGTTAGTCACGTCCATGATATTGTTGACAACAAAATCAGAAAGAACATATTTATCTAGATATTGAATATTCTGTTATGGATATATTACTGTATGTTATTCGATTTTTCCAAAATATTGTAATATCAATATCCAATAACAATCTTTACGTTTTGGTGCGTTACTTGGGTATTATCTCAATCCGATTTTGTGGCTGCCATCGTGTAACTTACTTAAAACACAATACTGGGAAACATGGGTCATGAATTCGATGAATCCCCGGAAACTCACTACTTTATTCTATTCAAGGGCACTTTCACTGGACAATCCTGGAACTTAAGAAATGGTCAATCGCTGAATTGTGACCCTTTGTGAGGGTACTAGTATTTTAAAAGTAATACAATGTAGCATGAATATAATCTGGATATCTGACTTCAAACTCACCTACTAAATTTACCAGAAATTAATGTTCATCCTAAATCAAAAAAAACAAATGTGTATAGATCACGCATCAAATCTGGCTGAACTTGCCCCATGTTTTCCTCGCATCCTCCGCTTCCAAAGCGCCAGGCCACCCCCGCCGATGCAACAACCTCCACCGCAGCCGCTGCCATTGGCACAGCCATTGATGCAGACTCAGCTACCGCAGCCGCTGCCGCTGCAGCCGCAGCTTCCGGCACAGCCGCTGCAGCCGCAGCTTCCGGCACAGCCGCTGCAGCCGCTACAGCCGCTGGCCGCTGCGGGAAGCAGCCAGGCGGGGACGTGTTTTCTTCACGGGAAATCTTGGATGGATCTTTTTGGGGACTTGTTTTCTTCAGGAACACTTGTGAAATCGGCTGGACTTTTTGGGTAGGACTGGCTGGGTAGTTGGTGAACCACTAAAAGAAATGAGTTATCCAGCAACAAATGGGAATTTCGACAGGTAATGCAAATTGTTTTTCCTTCTTATTTTTGATGGGGATGTATTACACCGAGCACCGAAGTACCGAACCAGCTTAAAAAAACATGGCTTTTCTGCTTGTTTTTCTCATAATTTTAAGTTGGGAACAATCCCTGCTGGTTCTTCCAATCACCAAAAACGAGGGGTGACACCTCCCATCGGGGGACATGTTACCAGATGTTGGATTTCACCGATGGGGAGTCAAAAAAATGGGGAGTCAACGGAGATTTTTGTGCTTCGTTGACATGAAAAAAAATATCACCAAGATCTGGTTAATCAAAGTCAACTAGTAAAGTCAACCAAGATACATCAGATTTTAGTTGACTTTCATCAATTCCTTTTGTGTGGGGTGGGTATGAAAGTCCCTCATGGTGAGTTTCATGGTTCACATCACGGATTTTTTCATGGTTCCCATTACTTCTTTGGATCATGACCTCAGGATTTTCAGCTAGGCATACCGGTGTACTGATGATCTTAGAGGACGATCAACCTGCAGCTTTGGAACTAATCTGGGACCCCTGCTTCTGCTGGGTTCAGTCTGACCCAGCCGATCAAACGGATACACCAGGTTGTAAACTTAGTCGCTTCAACAGCAATCTATCAATACCTACTTTGGATTCACTGTGGATGGAATAAATTTTGGATGGAAGAAATGTTGCACCAGTTGGAAACTATTCGGTAACTATGAAGCACTGTAAATACTGGGAAAAAATGTTTGAAATCATCTACCAACTGGTGCAGGATTTCTTTCATCCACAGTATCATAAATCACCAGAAATCCATGGATGTACACTGTTTCGCATCATTTTTGCTGAAGTGGCACTCCGATCAGGGCACAGCTGCCATGTCAGACTCCCAGAAGGACTGCCGGGTCTGTATGGACGGTGGGAAAATGACGATTACCCTCTGGTTATTTCACAGTTTGCTTTGGAAAATCGACCGTTTTGAATAGGTAAATCACATTGTTGATCATCTATTTTCATGGGTCATTTTCCAATAGCTATGCTAAAAAACCATAAAAAACCAGATGGTAATAGTTACATAACGTTTGTGAGGCACGAAAAAGTTGGGACTTTCCCACCCTGCACAGAAGTGCACAGAACGACGACGACTCCAGGAGCTTGAATTGCTCCAGCAGCAGATCAGATATCACCAACATATGCAGTGGCCTGGGCTGAGATCCGTTGGTCGCCGGGTAGCTGGTGAAATACTGCAGTGAAAGACATACGGATGGTGTAGCTATACCGGCTATGGTAATCAAATATGGCAATGGAAAATCCACGATTTATTGGAGGTTACAATAGAAACATCAGCTGAAAACCATGGATTTTCCCATGGCCTTTGATTACTGGAGGGCAACTAATTGACCAGGTATCCAACCAACTAATGCTTACTTGCCAACCGGGCGTATCACCATCTCACCGCCTAGGCAAGTAATGACATGTGGGATATGCCCGGATGCCTTTTTTCGAAGTGTGAATAGAGATATATAAATGAATACATGCATAGATAAACACATACATAAACAACAACATTTGTGTATATGTATAATTATATGTATATTTTTTCAAATATACATATGGTTATATGTTGAGGTATGCATACTGGAGATATTGGGTGATTCATCAGTGTTCCAGTTGTGGGATGCCGAATTTTTTTCATACCGAGACGCCGGACACTGATTTGTGGGTCATGAAATCAGAGGCGTGGAACCATCGATTTAGAAATGTTGGCAATGGAAAACCATCTACAAGGTGGTGCCCCATAATTGGCGAAGTTTACAACTGCAATAAACTTGGGTTGATAATAGATATATATATAGATATATCATGATGTATCCATACTGAATGTGGGTTGTAAACCAACAAACATAACTGGGGGGGGCAGGACCTTGTAATTTGTGATCTCTGAGGAAACAAATGCAGCAGAAGGTGGACGAACGGATCCAAAAGCTGAATCTTGGTGAAACGGATCCCCGTCTTGCCCCAGTTTGTTGACTTAATTGGTGATGAAATTCAACATCAGTCGAATTTCACTAGGGTTTATGGATGTTTATGGTAGATATATCGAATTACATCTATCAAAAGTTATAGGAACAATATTGGATACTTCGATACAATTAAGTAAACAAATAGATATAAACTATTATGAAATAAACTATCCAATACTGGTAGATGTTTTTTTCTCCGGGGACATTTTTCAATGGCCTGGATGGCACCACCTTGCAGGTCCTGGATACAGGTGAATGGAAACTCAGCAGGTTTATGGTCAGGATCAGAAACATTCCATTAAACAAAGTATGGTTATGCGCTTACCAAAGTAATAAACAGGTTTATCACCAAATAGCCCATTTATCAAGCCAATTTTGTTTTTGGGTATAACTTTTATGTAATTTGACAATGGCACTTCCATGGATCAATCCCATTCCATAGTTCAGGGGGATGCATCAGGGTGAACATCCACGAATTTCCCAGATATGTTGATGTGAACAGAAGGGTCTTCCCAATGTGAACTGACCCTCAGCAACAGAGATTCTACATGGCTTTGTTTTGTTTTGGGTACCCCTAAAACACATGCTGTTGTAAAAAGGTCCCATTGGATTTAGGCTTACCCAAACATTACCTGACTCTATTTGAAATTCATTGGCTATCATCATATTGTGCAATTTGAGAATGTGTTTGGTGTTTCTTTCCTCATTTCAGGATACAACCATGATCAAATGAGACCCATGTTGCAGTGTTCACTCTGAGCCACATCCAAACGTCAGTTTCCCAATCGGAACACCATGATACCCCCTATGGGAGGAGTTCGGGCACCACAATTTGGGGGTTGAAGCTTTAATTGGACCATTCTCAGTGGTAGCAGAAAATTGAAACTATGCAAAATAGGGAATTGATTACCCTCTGGTAATTTAACATAGCAAATCATTGAAAAATGGCCATTTATAGTTGATTTGCCCATTAGAAATGGTGATTTTCTGTAGTTATGTTATATAGTTTACCAGAGGGTATTTGGTTTACAATATGACACCCTCTTCTACATGTGGTCCTACGAGGGACATGGGGCGAATTCCTCCATCCTAGGAGGGATATGGGGTACAACGCTGACAACTTGCAGGAAGAGGACGAGAGAGGATGTTGTCAACTTTGAGAGAAGCAATCAATTGGCGAACCAAGATGTTTCAGAGGTTTGTGTTAAAATGGACCAATTACATCCAATTACCTCTTGGGGAATCTATGGGGAATATCTATCATTTTTGGGGGTTCCTGAAGCAAGTCCAACAATGCCAGATTTTATCATACGTTTCTTCTGTTTTGAATTCCGATTTTGGGGTGTACCCCATTTCCCGACAACGCCATATTTGCAACCTGTGGTGGGGGTACACAATGGGACACAGTAGATTGCTGTAGTCCCCATGACAATCCCCATTCATTTGATGCACCAAAATAACCCCAATGTATTCTTTGTTCGGTCCATCTTTCCATGAGTTTATTTCATTTTTGATGATTAAACCATATTAAACCATATTGAACCATATTGAACCATATTAAACCCCACATTTGACGGGTTATAACCCCCATGTTTGATGCTTAAATCCCCATTATCAAACTCCACTCCTCGCTACTCCCGTCCAGGACGAGGAGGATGACGATGACTCCTTAGGTGCGCGTGATGGCTCGAAACGGCGCTGGATACCCACAGCCATCGCCAGTTTTGATCCGGATATTTCTATCGGGAAAAATGATGAGAATCCATTGGAATTGGAGATAGCCTATTTTCAGACAAAGCCACTTCTTTGGACCAAGTCAAAGTGATTACATATGTATATGTATATACTTATATATATAGGAGAATTATGATGATTAATGATGTACATGTTTGTGTGTGTATGCGTATGCTTAGTAGGCTTAGCATTTATACACACAATTGTACAGACATGTCACTGTTATTATTCTAGATGTATTCTACATATTATCACTATTACGGTGTTAATCATCATTATAGACTGTCATCTACAATGATACATATGACCTGATGTGACATATGCGTCACATATGTTGCCTATACATGTAAATATATGGACAGATATAGCACCCATTTAAAAAAATACGCACGTGTTCCAGAACGGTGTAAACGGTATTTGCCTCTTAATTTACAATTGTCCAATTGTTCTCTGAGGTTGCTATACATACAGGTACATATAATTACATATATGATAGACATTGATTTCGCATGATTAGCCAACTAGTTGGAGGAGGAGACCTGTGGGTTGGCTCTCCAACTTGGTTTTCATCACCTCGGAATGAAGTTTACCGAGGCTTTCAGGATGAAAAGTCGCCTATTTCTGGTCGTTTTTAAGGAGGAACATGGCAGTTCATTCAAGAAAAACTAGATGGATGAGATGGCCATTGCCTTGTTTTTGCCTTGGTTTTTCGAGCGTCCCGGGATTGGATGGACTTACCACATATCCATATATATATATATAATTATATATATATATATAGCCACTGACAACTAGACTCTTAACAGCTCATTGAACCACCAAGAAAGCCATGAAATCCTTTCAAACAATCAACGATTTTGTAATGTCCTTTCATCTCTATGCATTCTATATGCAGGCTGTGGCTGCATTCGATCATGTGACCGCATAAATCTGATGGGGCCCCCCTTTTTTTCAACCTTGCGTCATTTTTTTTCAACCTTGCCCCTTTTTTTCAACTTTGGAACCCTTTTTTCTAACCTTGCCTCGCTACCTCTCTTTTCTAACCTTGCTCACCTCTTTTTTCTAACCTTGCGCCTGTTTTTTTTTAACCTTGCGACATCTTGCGACTCTTTTTTCTCACCTTGCGCCTCTTTTTTCTAACCTTGCTGACCTCTCTTTTCTAACCTTGCTCCTCTCTTTTCTAACCTTGCGCCTCTCTTTTCCAACCTTGTTTTGCACCTATGGAGTCTCTGGGAAGCTTTTGGTAGGCTCTGGGAAACTTCTGGGAGGCTTTGGGAAGCTTCTGGGAGGCTCTGGGAAGCTTCTTGGAGTCTAGGGGGCTCTAGGAAGCTTCTGAGAGGCTCTGGGAAGTTTTGGGAGTCTCCGGGAAGCTTCTAGGAGTCTGTTGGTAGCTTCTGGGAGTCTCTGCAAAGCTTCTGGGAAGCTTCTGGGAAGCTATGGGAAGCTTTTTCAGAGCAGGCTAA